>JAWNMS010000061.1:0-148033 GCA_035043785.1 Drosophila planitibia | reverse complement strand
TGTTAAGATAAAGAGTGTATATATGTAAACAATTGGGGGTATGTAAATTTAGAATGCAAACATCTATTAATATATTACGATATAATATTAAAATACCAACCTAAACCAATAGTAACAGCGAACACAATAACGGTTTGGCACAAGTAACCAAAACTATTGCAGTGTGCAGTCCAACTCATACTTTTAATCATTTGGTATATTCTCACATAAGTATGTGCGTGTAATTATGCTAATATCTGGATACAAAAAAAAACAATATGTTTATGCATGTATGTATATATGTACATATGCATATGCCCTCTTCCGTTCAAACAGTAATACATGTGTACATACATACATATACATAAATGAATTTACACAGCATTTGTTGATTATTTTTCTGTCGTGCGATAAAGCCATGCATATGTCTTTATGTGTGTATAAAATATGGCACAATTTATGTATGTATGTAGAAACTCTAGCACATAAGTATGAGTGTCGATTCACAAAACAAGTCACCGGTAATGGAGAAAGTGCTGCCGAATTCCATTCACGTATGTATAAATACATATATATATATATATTATATATATATATATGCATACATACATATGATGTACATATATATGTGCTTTGAAAGGAGAGTTGAATATTTTTTTTTCACTATTTTAATTTCCGTTTTTCATAATTTAAAAGGGAGTAGATACATAATATACACATGTATGTACTTTTGTAAATAATTTACTTTAGAACAGCATTAAGTATACAAGTACCACGCACAATTATCAATAACATAAATGTTCGTTCGCAGCAACAATGAAATAAATAAAAAAGCATACAAGGTTGTTGCTTTGTGTCTAAACAAATGCTGTATTTAAGATGCTCATATCAGCATTGACGTCACAGTTTCACATTTATTCTGCAGCACTGCAAATGTGAGAACTAAGATTGCGCAGGCCGTGAGTCAACAGTGTTGCTCATTTACGTCACACTACACAAATGACCAAGTGCATAGTCAAAATATCCTTGATAGGCACAGCACACAACTTAATAGTTACTGATCTAATGGAAAAGTAAAAACACTGGGGATACATTCAAAAGATTTCCATTTACTCCAAATAAGCAATAATTTGCGCAACAAAAAGATAGTCGATTTATTGGATATTTCTAACTTCCATTACATAACAAATTCAACAAAACATTATAAATGTAATTTATTTATTTGTATCAGGTAAAAATCTCCAGTTTTTGGGTGCTCAAAGCGAAAAATGTTGTTCACGCTGTGAGTTTCAATCGCTTTTTTGAGTGAGCTACACGGCATAAAAGATCTGTTTTATTTATTGTTTAAATTTATAAAAATAAACTGACATATTTTTCGTCTTAAATTTAATTATAAAATTGCACAAGAGTCCGAAACAATATAATTATCGGTCATCACATTATTATCCTTCTTCCGGGGGTACGCAGGCAGCCCTGGTTATCGCACTGAGCTAAACGATGTATTGCAGGAACAAAATCGGAAATTGCTGTTTCTCTGACAAATTTTACACAAACATAATTTGAGTTTTCCTCGCATAATGTGTATGTAAAAGAAATTTACTAGCTTGTTTTCAGAACAGATTAAAACTAATTAAAAATGCATATATGCTGATTTTTCATATGAAAATTGCTATTTACTTTTGCTAGTGGCGATCCAGAGCGTCCTTTCTCAAAAAGGAAAAGTATTGCGCTTTCGCAAATTGTAGCACCACTCCCGACACACGACTCCCCAGAAAAGCATACGGAAAGATTTTGCGATGATTTTTTTTAAATACGCCAATTTTGAGCTGAATAAATAAGGAAGTAGATCGGCTTATTTTTATGTCATTGCGAACAAATATTAAATTAATTAGTTAAACTATTTGACACTTTTCTTAAAAAATATTTTCAGCTTCTCATAACATCTATATGAAATGCGAAAAATATCATTGCTCAAGAAACGAAATACACGGGCGAATTGCTAAAATTCGCATATGCTTACGAAAGTTGAATGTAAAGAATGTTATCTCTTTTGGTAAAAAACAGTCACTACAAATAATCTCTGAATGACTTTAAAGTGAAAAGGTCTGAAATAATCAAAATTATAATTTAAAATACAAACATTATATTTTTCAATCGATCCTTAGTTACCGGTAATTTGATGACTAACTCAATACATATCGATATTAAAGAGTGGTTAATTTATC
Source organism: Drosophila planitibia (assembly GCA_035043785.1). Classification (NCBI taxonomy): domain Eukaryota; kingdom Metazoa; phylum Arthropoda; class Insecta; order Diptera; family Drosophilidae; genus Drosophila; species Drosophila planitibia. The sequence goes on along the minus strand of JAWNMS010000061.1, from coordinate 145,829 downwards.
TTAAAAATGTAGTGACTAGCTCAAAAACTGAAGAGGATAGAGACATTATCGATGTATGAAGCGGAGGGATGGGTGTGACTGGTGCCAATCTTTGATGGTCATCTGCAATAAGATTTTGCGACTCCAGCTTTAAAGTTGTACAGTCATGTGCCTCTTATCGATTTGCAATTATCGATTATACCGGTTTTGTAGCTCTCCAATGAACGTAGCAGAAACTCGCGGACACAGAAAAGTATACATACAGTGTCTCTGACCTTATTTCGAATATTTGACCGCAATAAACGGGGTTTCCTTACATGCCAAGTCGGGTTATGAAAAAAAGTACCTTAATTTATTGTCAAAGCTTATTTCGGACAGTTGCATTATGGCATAAAACCCGGATTTTTTACGTCAGGTTGATTATTTTCGGTATAAATAGACCAATCCTTCGTTGTCAGTTTAGTTATATCCTGCATCTCGGGTGCAACCAGCCAACAAGGACTATGGGCAAACGGATATTCATATCGCCAAATAGCTGAAATGGTCAATCTAAGCAAGTCAACTGTATACTATATCATTCTGCGCTGCGTCGCCGAAAATCGGATAGAGGACAAGGGCAGAGTGGCACTAAATAAGATTTTCACCGAACAGGAAGAGCGGAGGATCATAAGGAAAATAAGGGAACATCCTAAGCTATCGGCTCCAAAACTGACTCAACAGGTGCAGGCTGAAATGGGGAAAAAGTGCAGTGTGGAAACTGTGCGCCATGTTCTGCGCAACCATGACTTCAATGCCCAAGTACCATGGAATAATGTATCATATCTCGGCAGCCGGGGTCGGAAATTTGTGTTTATTGAAACAACAATAATCAGGAATGTGTACCTCAGTATATTATAGGAAAATGTACTCCAAAAGCGCCGAAAGGCTGGGAATCCGACGTACTTTTCGGTTCTACCAGGACAACGACCCTAAGCATAAGTCCGGATTAGTACAGTCCTGGCTTATCTGGAATTGCCTCCACATGATAATTCCACGGACCCAGTCTCCAGATTTAAATATTATTAAAAATTTGGCTTTACTGGAAAATAACATCCGGAATCACAGCATATCCAGCAAACAGGATCCCAAAAATGCTCTGCTGGATGAGTGGAGCAAAATCAGCCCAAAAACTACCCGGAAGCTGGTATCTTCCATGAATAATAGGTTAAGGGAAGTTGTTAAGGCTAAAGGATATGATACTAAGTATTAACATCTTTATTTAAGTTTTTATACGCCAAATATGTTACATTTTAAGACTGTCCCAAATAAGCTTTGACATGTATTTTGGATGTGTTTTCATTTTTTTACTAATTTTAATTAATATTTTAATAAAAACTAAAGTTTCTATTACAAACGTGAAACAAATCGGCATTTAAACACTTTGCGTTTGTTTCTTTGTTTAAACTTTATAGAACTTTTTTTTGCTAGAGACTGGTCGAAATAAGGTCTGAGACATTGTATGTTTTAACTTTGAAGTCCGTAGTGAATTAAGGGTGTCGAAAAAAATTGCGCTTAAGCAGCATGGCGGAAATTGCACTAAACCAATATACTCTTATAACTTCGGTATTAGAGTATTAAAAGTAATTTGGCGTGCTTCCATTTAAGTAAAACATTTCCATTTTCGTTTTCAACAAAACATTGTTCAGATTCTTTTTGGGCGCTCCAAAAATAGTAAACAGAATTGGTATTATATTTGTTTTCAATTAAATACGGATCTGATGGGAACACAAAATCATTGAAACGGACGTTACAGTTTCGCGAAGATTTAACTTACGACAATGACAGTTTGGAAGGCATGTGATCTAGATGCCATCAATATATTTAGATTTAAAACCATACAATTGTTTTTATACAATTAAATAATTTCTATGTTCAAGATGCTCAGATGTTCAAGATATATCTGCTATATAGATATAGATATCCGATGGAAGTGGTATAATGATTTATTACTGATAAACTCAATGTGTAGAGAGCCAAAATTCAAAATCGATGGAACTTGGAACACCATTCCTCCGTAATAGAAGAAATTTAAATTTCTAAAATTCTTAACTAAGATTTTGGATTTATTTGAAGAGTATTTATTTATTTTAAAATTCTTTAATATATGCTAATATCATTAAATCGATTAACATATGAACCTTTATATATTTTGATATTTCCAGTTACCAGAATTGGTGAATAGTTTGTCCGAGCATGGGCAGCTTCCACTACAAATGGCCTTATCAGCTAAAAATATTCAGATTGCCAAAACTCTTGTAAATAATGGATCTGCTGACGTTAATGCCTATGACGCCAAAGTAAGTACTGTAATTAAGTTGAATATTATACTCTTTCAACAAACATTTTCGTCCAGGGATCGACACTTCTTATAGATGCTGTAACGAGAGCTGATCATTTTGCTGCAAATTTCCTCTTAAGCCAGAAGTGCCTTGTTGATCTTTTGTCCAGGTACTTTAACTAATTTTGTCGCTGGATAATGTGAAATTAATATCTGCTTGATTATTCAAGGCCATCAGCCGATACTGCTCTGCATATCGTATGTAGCTATGGGGAGACCCAGGATAACTCCAATGATTTTACTCAAATGACTGATATTGGAAAACAAATTATAGATTGCAAGCCCAACGTAAATATTAAAAACATGCACGGTCAGACGGCGCTGCACCTTGCGATCACATTTCATAACATGGTTATGGTGAACCTATTGCTTGATGTGCCTGATATAGACATTAATTTGCGCACAAATGACGAAGCTTGTCCTCTTGAATTGAGTTTAACCGCATTTAATAAGGAAAGCTTCAATCTTGCTGAAAGGCTTCTTAAGATGGGAGCAAATCCAAGTCCCTTAAAATCAGACACAAAGAACAGCCTATTGCAAGTACTCACCCTTGCCGGACAAGATTTCGAAAATGCAGCAATGTTTTTGGCTGATTTTGCAAACCTTAATCATCTGAATAACTGTGGAATGTCCGCCGTTCACATTGCTGTCCAACAGAATATGCCAAAACTTGTGGCTAAACTGCTAAACGCAGGCGCTTCTCCTAATATACAGACGAGTGCAGCCAAAATGAAATCGCCACTTCACGTAGCAGTCGAAGTAAATGCCCGGGAAATTATTGAAACCTTCGCTAATTTTCGCAAAGATGACTCCGAGAAGATAGATTTCAATTGCAAGGACGTAAATGGAGACTCACCACTCAGTCTTTGCTTAGCCTTGGATCGAATTGAATTGGCTCCAATACTAATTGCCGGTGGTGCAGATGTTAATGCGAGAAATAGTCAAGACTTGACTTTGCTACATCAATCTATCATAAGCGGGGACAGCGAAAAATCAGTGTTTTTATTGGACCAAGGTGCTGAGATTAACTCACTAACAGGTAATATATATATATATATGTATTTATATTTATATATAAAAGGAAAGATTAAAGTCAATCACACGAAGATTTAGCAATCCCATTTGAATCCAATCGGCTGAGTTTGCATATAAATCTTAAAAAAAAGTTGATTGCTTAAACTTAACTTAACTTAACTTAAAAGAAAAAAATCGTATAATAGTTTTCCGTAATTTTCGAAACATGAGCTTTTTATCTGTCATGCCATGTCCATGTCCATGTTTTGATATATAGATATATTCCAAGCAAATACATTTAATACATATTTTATTTAATTTTTAGGTGAACAAAAGTCTGCATTGCAGCTGGCTATAAGCTATCATTTACCAAAAGTCGTAGATGCCTTATGCATAAAGGGAGTGGATCTGAGTACCTTGGATAATACCACAGATCCGCCATTATGGACAGCCTTGGAATTGGGATTTGAGGATGTGGCGCAGATTCTTGTACGACATGGGGTTGACACCGATTGCTGGAGCGATGGGCCTGATGGCTGCCAACAAACGTTGTTGCACCGTGCAATTGACGAAAATAATGAGTCCATAGCAATATTTCTTGTTCGAAACCAATGCGATTTAGACTCACCGCGTCAACCCAGCCCGAAAGGATTGGGAGGAGAAGAAGCACGTGACAAAGCTTCGCCCTTACATCTATCTTGCCAATGGAATCTAACAAAGGTTGTTCAAGCACTTATTGATCATGGTGCCAATGTTAACGCTGTAGATGTTAATAACAAAACAGCAGCACACATCGCTATTGAGAACCAACATGAAGATATAATCAACATTCTTCTTTGCCACCCTGGAATAGACCTAAAGTTGCGAGACAAATCAGGCCTTACACCCTTTGCCACTGCCTTGGCCATACGCAATCACAAAGCTGCACAGCGCATACTAGAGAGACTTCCAAATGCCGCTGAGATAATGGATCAGCGTGGTCGTAACTTTCTTCATGTGGCCATCCTAAAAGACGACCTCGAAAGTGTTCTGTTTTTATTGGCTATACAAGTTGATGTTAATTCGCGGGTACACGACGCATATCAATCGACTTCACTCCACCTGGCAGCTGCATCGAAAAATGAAATGATCATTCGAAACTTAATTTTAGCAGGCGCCCGGGTCAACGAACGAGACTCTGTCCAGAAAATGCCACTGCATATAGCAATTGAACGTGGAAACCTATCGGCAGTTTCAGCGTTGATCCAAAATAATGCCGATTATGACGCAACTGATGCTGATGGAAACAACGCGTTACATCTTGCAGTGCACAGTGGCCAGCTTGCAATTGTACGAGAGCTACTAACCGAATCGCGGGTAAACGCTGAGGCGACCAATGCCAAAGGTCGAAATCCGTTGCATGAGTTATGTAGGGTTGGGGAAGACAATTCAGGAGCAGCCATTTGCGAGCTATTTCTTGAGTGTATGCCAAAGTATCCAATTAATGTGCCTGACATGGACGGAAACACACCATTGCTACTTTCATACATGCGAGGTCAGGCTCCACTTTGCAAGGTGCTCGTAAAAGTCGGTGCTTGTCTTGGCGCTCAAAACCGTGATGGCATTAGTATTTTCAATTACAAACTTGCTACAGATCAATTGCTTAGCAAACTATTGGACCAATTACCACAGGAGTCGCCGTGGGCGGAATCAGAATTGTGCCAAGAGTGTGGCTTAAAGTTTTCACTTACTATAAGGAGGCACCACTGGTAAGTAAAATGCAAAGTATGTCTTATTTAGAAAATAATTAATTCAAAAACTAAATCCGTTGACCAAAAATTTTCCAATTTGAATACACAACAAATTTCGAAACCGAAACCGATATTATATATTTTTTTTAAAGAATCGGAACACGGAAACCCCTGTTTTTGATACGTCTAGTCAAATCAATAAAACCTAGATGATTCCAAGATTTTAAATGACTTTCATAAATCCCGAAATTTTTATTATATTGCCTCTAATCCCATCCTGGGCGCTGCTTTGAAGGACTTGATTTCAGGCTTCTCTTTGCCCAAGGTGGATTTAATTTTAATCACAATCTCCTTTGGGCTTTTACATATTAATCTTTCGTCGATAATTAAATGTAGGGTTATCCTAGAAATTGATCGCACTTTTTTTGGCTGTCCTGAATTGTCTTTCTATTATAAGTCCCCCAAATGCAGAACAAAAATTCAAATTTCGTGTCCTTTGTAAAAACCTAAACAGCATTTTCCAAGTGTGGTCGCGAGATCTCTCTCCTCAATTAAATTCTTAGGTTATCTCAAGGTTTGCTGGACTGATAAAACAATCTTCCGTCACCGAATCTGAGATTTATTTTCGTTTATTGTCTGTTAGTTATTCTTTAAAATATTATTTTGTTATAAATCGTAGTTTTACATTTCGATCTCTTCGTCAAACATTTGTTAAACATTTAATACCGAGACTCAATAACGTTTTGCAAATTCACTTTATTTTTATGTATCGAATTTAAAGCTATCATAAGTTTGGTTGTGCAACGCATCAACATTTATTCTACTAATACCTTTTTATTTATAAATAACGTCACTCAATTATTCTTATTCGATTTATAACATTTTTTAGTACGTCGACCGCATTTGAATATTTACAAAATAAATTAACTTTCTACAAACATTTTCAAATTTTCAGTTTTTTAAATAGATGTATTTGTTTCATTGCAGTCGACATTGTGGGCGAGTTCTGTGCTCTAAGTGTTCCAATAACGATGTACCCATTCTGAAATTTGGCATAAATAAGCCTGTAAGAGTATGCAATGTATGCTTTGATGTTCTTCAAGGAGGAAGCTGAAACGACTAACATTAAAACGCTTGCTTTTGGAATTATTATGTGGAAGTAATTGGTAGGTAAATCAATTTTATAAAATCATATATGTTATGATCTATGTAAGAAAAGAAAATACACCAAATTTTGAATCTAAAAATTTAAAATAAAACGTTGGCTCCCAAAAATTGTAATAATTAATAGCAGCTTAAGCATGTGGTAGGCAGCATATGAGCTACCAATCTTACCATATGTAGATCGCACAGAATGCTTTATCACGTTGCCAAATATATATAATAATATATTTGAAAATATGCCTTACATACTTACATATATTTTAATTCCATATTTACCATACGATTATTTTTGATCTTAAAACTAATTTAAATGTTTTTCAGATTTGGGAATGACTAACAATACCGGACTCTAAAACCCATATGGCCATTACATGCATATTTATATATACATACATACTATATATATTCGAAAACAATACTATGTATATTCGAAAACAATACTATATATATTCGAAAACAATACCATATATTAATTCGAAATCAATTTAAAAGACATTTTGATTTTGTGTAACAACATTTCTTTGTATTATCAGTATATAACGAATTGAACATTTTACAGCGCAAATTTGTAAGCATATGTAAATAAAAGCAACAAAAAAAACATTTATGTACACTTAAAATGCACTCAATTTTTCCATTGCCGGCCAAGTGTTCCAATGGAAATTTCTGCGAATATGCTTTCTATCTCCAAAGTCCGCAGGAGTGTTTGTCATCAAATTTTCACTCGCCTATCTATATACTCAGTTAGGTCGCTCGGTAAAAAAAACCATATTGATGAAATTGTTTTGTTTATTGTAAGCAATGCATAAGTTTGCTTATGGCTGGATCGGGCCCATAAATAATACAGCTCTTAAGACAAAGGCAATTTCCATATTGATGAAACTGTTTTTTTTATTGTAAGCAATGCATAAGTTTGCTTATGGCTGGATCAGGCCCATAAATAATACAGCTCTTAAGACAAAGGCAATTTCGAACCAACGGCGGATCCCAACGATTTTGCACATGATGTTAAGCTATGCTTGAATTGATATCTAATTTTCATTTACCTTGCTAAAATATGATATGTATATTTTTTCTTCCTGCTAGTTATATTCATTCCTTCTACTAATAATAATTTTGAAGGAACAGTGCAAGCTACGGAAATATCTACAAAATTCAAAAAATGTAGGATGCTCCGGAAACACTTCCCGTTGAGAACGAAAATACAGCACAATACATTTTGGAGGGTTTTCCGGCAATAGGCGGGCAGAGTTTCCCTCAGCTAGGGGCTACACCACCAGCACTAGAGAAATTGAGCCACAAATTGATGAGCTGAAAATGGTTTGTTTAGTTGTATGCCAACTGCAAAAACAACGTTAAATGAATTACTTAAAAACTTCAACAGTTTTACTCAAGGGTTCGGAACAATAATAAATATTTACTACATTATATTGTCAACTACTTGAGCTTCGAAAAAAGGCTATGAGCTACGCAGTGATCCAACTCAGCGACATAATCGAACAGTTCCTCCATGCAGTTCTCGGTTGTTTTCGAACGTCATTAACACGGTCGTTGCATTCTTGATATTTGTTATACAAGGATTCAATATTTCCTTTAGTCTGACACTTATCCTATATATAACAAAAAACACAAATATATTTATTATACAATAGAAACACATTCCGCAGAGGCGAACAAAGTTCTTACCCTAAGAGCTGTTTGGGGATCAACCAGATCTTCTTCTTCCTCATCAGCCCTAACCACGGGAAGTCCGAGAAATTTCCAAAAGGTCATTTTAGATGCTGCAAAAAGGCTAAGATTATAATTGAAATCTATTCATGCATATGATAATAATATCTTTCCAATTTAATATATAATTGTGTGGTGGAACAAAAAAACGTGAAAATATAGATGGTTATTTGACTGTTTCACATGTATGAAAACTTGAAATACATGTGAGCCATAAGAAAAATCATACCGATTAACAATATTAAGAAATTATACGAACCCTGACGTTTTATAAGATGTTAACACAGTTCGAAACAAGTTAAAACCTTTTTGTGCATCAATTGTGATGCAATCAATATGGATATTTTATTTATGGTGCTGCCAGATCGATCAAATTTTGTTCATATGTTCGATACTAATATTTTTCTAACGGCGTTGATTCGAATATCTATAATATCATCTATTACTTAATTTGATTTTCAATTACAAATAATATTCCAGATATATGGTTAAAAGAAAACAACAAAACTTCTTAAAACAAAAACTTACACGCCAAAAAATACTGATTAAACAATAATCGATATATTCAGATATCGATAACATTGATTTTACATCCCTTCGAGGCCTCGTTTTTTCTGTGTATTTTTTGTTCGACTGTGTTTTAATACTTCATATGTTGTTATATATCGCAAATCTTGTACGTCGCGAATGGCATAACTGCAATGCTACCTTAATAGCATTGACTTTAGCGTCATAAAAACCGGAGAAGTCACATCCCGTTAAGGGAAAGATACCTGCAACATTTTCGTTTCCCCGCTAATACACACCCGGATAGTGTGGGCCCGCCGACGTAGCGGTAGTCGTTAAATACAATAAATGTAAGAACAAAAGTTCTTATTCTCTTTTCCATATCATTTTTGTGATTGAAATGTAAATATAATCACATTACAATCCTAAGCCCTTTTCTTATTTTCTTATTTAAGATTTCTTAAACGTGGCCAATTGCTCTTCTATGGATACAAGCAATAACTACCACTCAATTAATGGCGGAGAATCATCAGCGGAACAAGCACATACTACGATGCAGGGCTATCGTGATGGAGGTGCCTTTAATTCGTTGTCAAGTCAAACGAGGATGCATAGAAACTTTAAATTGTTAGCGGATCCGCAGCTATTAAAATGTGGCACCAAGCTGTATCGATACGATGGTGTTGTACCTGGCGACCCCACTTACCCCACAGTTACACCTCGCGACCCACGAAATCCACTCATTCGAATTCGAGCCAAACCTGTTGAACCGTTAATGCTGGTTATTCCACGGTAAGACGCAATTTCAATAGTTGTAATATTTTAAAGAATTCTAAATAATGTATACATTTGCTTTGAGCACAGGTTTGTCATCGATTCAGATTACGTTGGGCAGCCGCCGGCTATTGAAGTAACGGTAGTTAATCTTAACGACAACATCGACCGGCAATTTCTTTCTAGCCTTTTGGATAAATGCGGGCCCACTGATGAGATAAACATATATCATCACCCAACGACAAACAAACATCTAGGAATTGCGCGTATCGTCTTTGAGAGCACTCGAGGAGCACGCCAGTTTATTGAGAAGTATAACCAGAAATCGGTAATGGGAAAGGTAAGTTTGGTGTTGGTGCTACAAGCAATGCGACAATGTCGACTTTTAATTGTTTTTCTAATCGCATTAAATGTGAAAGAAGATATGCGCAGCTTCATTATGTTAATTCCATTTGTACACAAAATAAACAAAACAACATTACTCTACCCGTTAGCATCGCTTGTAGTGCGGTTTGAAAATATTTGCTACTGTGAGCTAAGTTGAATCTGTAAAGCCTTTAATATAAACCTAATTAACATTTTTTTATTCAACAGATTTTAAACGTATTCTGTGATCCTTTTGGTGCCGTTTTAAAAAAAACTATAGACAATCTAACAAATCCCACTGTACCAAGACCTGTTATTGGCACCATACAACATTCGACTACTCTAATTGCGGCAAAGGAACATTTTAATGATTGCTCTGAAAAGGACGACCCAAATTTGGTATCAAGTAGTGGTCATAATTCGTTTCATAAGACCACAGTGTTCGGAGAACAAGATGGTGATCGTCACAGAGAACGGGAGCGAGATCGAGATCGATTTATTAAAGATCGTGTACGACACTCCGTAGAGCGAGGTTATGACAGGGAGCGTGGAACGCGTAATAAATATACCAGCTCACGGCATAGTCGGCATTATTTTCTCGAGGATCACGAGAAAAGAGTCCGGAATCAAGCAGGGATCGGTTATATAATGCACGAGACAGAGAACGAGACCGAGACGTAAGGTCATACGACTATTCACGTGCAAAAGGACGAGATAAATATGGAGAGCGCAATAGATCAAGAGATCATTCTCGGGATCGGGTAAGAGAGAGAAGAGATTGTCGCATTAGTTCGTCTAAAGAACGGGATTACCGAGAACGAGATCGGGATCGAGATCGATCTATTGAAAGTGATCGCAATGATCGAATTAGTGCTAAACACGATAAACGGTATTCAAGTAATGAATGCCCCAAAGATGAAAATGGGGCCTCGTCAGCGTTTAAAAACCAACAATATTATTCTGGCATTCCCGTCTCTAATTTAATACCGTCTGATAATTATGGATATGGTCATTATGGCTACACTATGGGCGAAAGTATTCATTCATGGTCTAGCTCCTATAGGAGATGGCCGGCGGCACCACAACCAGATTCACAGCCTGTTCCGCCACCGCCTCCACCCATGGAAGAAGAAGAAAATTGGGACGACCCACAACCTCCGTCATTGAATTCTCATCCTAACGATAATTCGCCTGCAGCTGATTTGCTTGCTTGCATAAAGCCACTATCCCCGAAGCGATCAAAGTCAAATAAATCGAATAATCTTCTTGAGACTGTTGGCGAATCGGAAGTTAGCACAGAGAATGTTGATTTAGACACACGTATTGCTTTGATATTCAAAGGAAAGACGTTTGGAAATGCCCCACCATTTCTGCAAATGGATAGTAGTGATTCTGAAACAGATAAGGCTAAGGGCGACGGAAACAATGATACGGTTGAACAGCATTGTGATTCGAATAGTTCCCACAACAAAAAATCAACAGAGAAAAATGTAGTAGCCTTGCAGCAGCACGGCGCCAGTGATATATCAAGTGACGACGACATTTTAATTAAAAAGGAAACGGTTAAGCAACCTCTTGAGAAGCTTGAATCAATTGACAACAATGATGACAACATGTCCTTGTCCAGTTTATCCTCACATGAAGAGACGACAAAAGTCTCAAGCCAACCAACGAAAGTGATGTTTTCTGCATACACGGATCCTCATGTTTCTCAACAAAGCAATTATTATTATCATCATTCAGCCTATAACTATGGACACTACCCTTCTGCCATGGGCGCGAGTTCCGAATTTACTGGGAAGTATTTTTCGAATCCTGCATATATGCAATCTTCATATCTACCTGGAGTGGTTTCTACTGATGGATTCAATTTAGATCCGTATGTGCAGGCATATGGCTACCAACATACGCACACAGATCAAAATGACGAAATGAAACAAAATGTGAAAAAGGTAATGAACTTTATAGTTGAGGAGCTGAAACAAATCCTCAAAAGGGATGTTAATAAGCGCATGATTGAAATGACAGCTTTTAAAAATTTTGAGGTTTGGTGGGACGAACAATCGGCGAAATCGCGCTCAAAACCCTTATTATCAGTTGTCGATTCGACTACAGTGAGTAACCACTCATTAGATAAACATGCAAGCCAAGAGAAGCCTCCCGACATTAACCATTTGATCAACACGCAAAGAGAGATGCCAGATTTCCAATCATTTACCAGTATCGGTATACGAGCAGCAATGCCAAAATTGCCATCATTTCGACGTGTACCAAAACATCCTAGTCCCATTCCAGATAAGTCGGAGAGGGATCTTAGCGATCAAGAAGAAATGGTACAGCGTTCCGACTCAGACAAAGATGATTCAAATATGGACAGTTCCGATGCTCAAAATATAAACATAAAGCGACGCTCATTGCAAAGGGATGTTGGCAAATTGCGACTGGCGTCAAGCAATTTGCGTAGAAAAAGAGAGGGAAGTGCTTCAAGTTTCTTTTCGTCATCAACATCGTCGTCATCCAATAGTGATGGTGAAAATGATGCTGAAGAAATGGGCAATCGAGCTGAAAACGAAAGGAGTACCGACGACGAAACCTTTGATGAAGACATCCCATCAAGCAATGCGAATGAAAGGGACAAGTTATCAAAAAGGCATCGACGTGCCTTGAAATCTGCAGAGGGGGGCCAAATACATAACGTATATTCAGACTCTGAGGAAGATAATCATTCGATAAACCGAATATCGGCAACTAAGCGAGGTCGTACGAAAAAAATTGACATATACTCTGATACTGATGATGATGATGATGATGACGATATTGATACTGACCGAAAGGATAGATCAAAACTATTTACTGCATCGAAAACTAATGTTATGTCATCCATACCATCCGACCTTGAAGATATTAGTAAAGATAGTTGTTTCGGTATCGAAGAAACTGGCATTGCTTCTAAGTTTGTATCCGAAATAAAGACTGATGCGAAAGAGGAAACGGAAACGGAATCCCGCCGATCGCCTACACCTGTCCCGCCACCGGATTACAACGAGGAACCAGTTCAGAAGTCCGACGGTCCGAGTACAGCAAAACCGCACTTTGAATATGATCGTATTTATAGTGATTCTGACGAAGAGCGCGAGTATCAGGAGAAACGGCGTAGAAACACAGAGTATATGGCCCAAATCGAGCGAGAATTTTTAGAAGAGCAACAGAAAAATTCACATCAGACAGATAGTACATTAAAGATGGATCTAAAACTAGAGATTAATAAAGTATCAAGCTTTGAAATGCCTGAAACACCTGATATTACAAAAGTGCCGCCGACACCAGGCGCAAAATTAGTATTTGAGGATTTAACATTGTGCAAGAAAGATGTTTCCGATGGCAATGAGGAAAGCAATCATTTTGTGTGCGCAGTAAAAACTGAAATTGATGTAAAATGTGCGGATAACACGAATGTTCAGTTCAATAGTAAAGGTAATTCGGTTTTGAAAACGGGTGCTTATGAAACACAAATTTGTAACGGGAAACAATCACCTGCCTCCTCAGACAGTGGATCGAGTCAAGCATCCCAAGCTAGTCAAGTGGCTTTAGAACACTGCTATTCCTTGCCACCGCACGCACAAGGGGACTTTTTCGCCAGTGCTGCAGCGTATCGGTTTGATTCGAATAACAAAAAAGAGTCGGATGGCACGCAAGTTTCAAGGCCAGGCCCAGGAAGACCTCGCAAAGATTCTGTTCGTGCTCAAAAGAAAAAGAAGGAATTGACTGGCCGACAGACCAATAAGAAAATGAAAATTGAGTCGCTGAAGGACACGCATTCTGAGTTAGTTCGACAAACTTCCAGCTTTATTCCGTGCGAAATGTTTAATACCCGTGATCAAAACGAGGAAATGGTCATTTTATACACTTTCCTTACAAAAGGCATTGACTTGGAGGATATCAAGTACATTAAGACCAGCTATATCGAGCATTTACAAAAGGAGCCATATGCGTAAGCTACGAAGCCTATCCGAATTTCGACAATTATTTAATAATTATTTTCGTTTTGTATTTCAGTATGTTTTTAAACAATACTCATTGGGTTAATCATTGCACCACAGACAGAGCTTTTTGGCCATCTCCTCCCAAGAAGCGGCGCAAGGACGACGAACTGATGCGGCATAAAACTGGATGTGCACGTACTGAGGGCTTTTATAAGTTGGACGTACGTGAAAAGGCTAAACACAAATATCACCATGCTAAGGCTAACACGCATGATGCTCAAAATGAAGACAGATGCGATGAGCCGACGGCACTGACGAATCATCACCACAACAAGCTAATATCAAAAATGCAAGGCATTTCTCGCGAAGCTCGCTCGAATCAGCGACGTCTTTTGACGGCATTCGGTTCAATGGGCGAGTCTGAGCTTTTAAAATTCAATCAGCTCAAATTCCGTAAAAAGCAGCTTAAATTTGCCAAGTCTGCAATCCATGATTGGGGATTATTTGCCATGGAACCAATAGCGGCGGATGAAATGGTTATTGAATATGTTGGACAAATGATTCGACCAGTTGTCGCTGATTTAAGAGAGACAAAATATGAGGCAATTGGCATTGGTAGCTCATATTTATTTCGAATTGATATGGAAACTATAATCGACGCAACAAAATGTGGCAATTTGGCAAGATTTATAAATCACAGCTGTAATGTAAGTATTACGTACGTTAAAAATTGATTCAATTCTTAATTTCATGTTTTTTGATTACAGCCAAACTGTTATGCCAAAGTCATTACCATAGAATCAGAAAAAAAAATTGTTATATATTCAAAACAACCCATTGGAATTAATGAAGAAATAACTTATGACTACAAATTTCCTTTAGAAGAGGAAAAAATCCCTTGCCTTTGTGGAGCTCAAGGGTGTAGGGGTACTCTTAACTAAAGCAGATAATCTTCGGCTTTAGAATATGCTACAAAATTACTGAACATAAATGTTAATTATTGGTTTGAGTTATAAGAAATAATTACAAATATAAGAAGTTCACAATATTATTTAGAAATGCAGTTACATTTAAATAGAAATTGATTTTTATCTTAAGTAACTTAAAAGCATTGGCTTTTCCGTTAATTTTAAATCAAAAAATATATTTTCATTTTATAAGATTATCGTACGTAACGTTTTGGTTAATAAAGGTCAAATTTATCATGATAAGTACATATATATATATGACATGCCACACAAGCGATTTATGTTTACACTGTAAATTACCGCTAAATAATAAAATATCACACAAAGAAATAATTTTATCGCAGTGCGAATATCGTAAGGAAAAACTACGAATTGATTTTCTCATACCAGATACGACATTCAAATATTCATATATTTAGGTTATCTGATTTTAATGCATTCATTTTAATAGCAACAGTTGTAGCTTGTAAATACATAGAAATCTACTAATGAATGCATAGTGTATTAAAGTAGAATATGAATAATCTGTATAAAGTTAAATAACACAAAGCATGTGTAAATTTTTCCTATTTGTATTAAATACATTATTTAAAACTATACGAAAATAATTGTTATTTTAACATTGTAATTTTAATCTGGCTCAAGTATTTATTTAACATCATTAAATAACCAGGAAAACCACTCTCATACTAAGCATACAAAAATCAAATTGAACAGCTACAGTTTACACACATTCTGAAAGAATTGCGATGGAAATATGAGAACAATTTTGTTATGGACAAATGCTCCTCGCAAAAAATAAAATATTACAGAAATAGTATTGATGCTGACAAATTTCAGGACTTCTGAAACCCATTTTTGAGAGACAAGGGTAACAAAAATAATTGTATTCGTTAACTAAATATAACATTACCATTAAAAACTAAGAACACAGTTGTGATGATAATTGGCATAATTATGACGCAAGTTTGCAGCGATATCTCTCCGACCCATCTGGTGTAAATATTATTGGAAACCATTAATGGCCCAGTTGATATAGTCAAGTACATCTGGTAGTCCCTTGGTGAAAAGGCTTTTTTAATAAAAGTTTTAAAATATCCACAAATCTTACGCAGTCTGCATCAGATATCGGAATCGGTGGGGGATTGGATTAACTGACATAGAAACTATCGGTCGACGGATGAGTTCTTGTATGCATTTTTTTACTTGCCAAAATATCTCAATCAACCTCAGCTACGAATGTTATTATGGTCCTAAAATTTTGCCGAAACGTTATCGAAAACAGACAAATATATCATGCAAATACGAAAGCAATCAGTAGATGTTTTAAAATATCATGAAACTTTAAGTGTGTCTTCGATAGCTGTTATTTCTATTCTCAGCTGTTATCATATGATTAGATCGGCCTCAACTGACAAGCATTTAACTTCTTATACCGATGCCATAAGGTATGGACTACCTATGTCGACTCCACGTTTGGTGCTGATCAGGAATATATATACTTATTTGGGTTTAGTCTCCTCAATGCCTTACGCAATTCATCTCAAAATGACAATATCCAATGGTAAATAGATATTAATTAGATTTTAAATGTCTGAAGTACCTGCCAACTGCTAATTGTCAACTTCTGAACTGAAATAGCACTGCATATTAAAAAAGAATAAAAACAGGCAACGAATGCAACATGGATTTACTTAATTAGATTCGAAATGCTTCAATGCTTGTCACATCATTTGTTTTTCTTTAACATTTAACAATTGTATTCGATGAGTATTTTGGGTAATTATTATTCTAATAATGTTTATTTTGCTCAAGGTACGGACATTGATGTCTTAAAAAAAAATTAACTATTTGAGATTTATTTACATAATGAAAAGCATAAATATACTACTTAAATAATTTCTAGCATAGAGAATCGGTACACAAACACACAATTGTTTCAGATGAAATGTAAGCGATTTATTGTAAACTAGTTTTTAACGTTATTTGCATATCCAATTGTGCTTGGGCTATGTCTCCCAGTGCAAGTTGGATTTTTTCTAGCAGCAGTTCTCCTTTTTGAACGACATGTTCAAGTTGCTCTGCAGTTTCCTGGTTTTCAATCTCTAGCCGCTTAAGGCTGGAATTTTGTAGTTCAATAGAACTGTCTTCATTAGGCAATGACTCAATCAAAGTATCGATATCCTTCGCACATCGAGCTATTAGTTGTGCAAAAAGCTGTGCATAATCCTCCTGCGGCGGGTTTTGTATGGGTGTCTGCGAGCCTGTCCTGTCAAAATTTGCAAACTTGCTGGGGTAGGAGGTTTGCTGAATTACACCAATGGCATTGCAGAAGTGCTCGGCTTGCTAAAACAGAAGCAATAAAACATTTTACTTACAAACCAAATATAAAACTTGACTCAATGCTCCCATACTTGATTAACAGTGTCCTGAAGCTGTGTCAGCCTGTCTGCCATAGTTGTACTAGTTATCTTTCCTTAAATTTTAATATCTTGCAAGGCTTGATTGCAGTGCTGGGCGAAACATCGGTACAGCATCGATATATCGATACTCTCACCGTGTTTTCCAGCACTGCTTTACTGAATTTATTTATTCGGGATGGCAGCTACATTGTTGATGTATCGATTTAATAGATATAATTATTTCTGTATGCAGGCAAGTTTTTGCGATATATCTGCATCCATTTAACGGCGATCTTTTTCAAAATACAATTATTAATTTTATTAAACTAAATTCGAAGCTGTTCTCTTGGCTGTTGTAAAATAAAAAAGTCGTGTTCGCGTTTGTGAAAGCGGACGTTTTGTTGCTCCCAATTACTAGAGTGACAATGTTTCCATATGAAATAGGACGCTGAGTGATCTTACTCTTAAGATAATTTTACCTTATTAATATTTTTAACATTAAATGTGCATACATTTATTATTGATCTGAGTAGAAAAGTTATATGAAGCTTCGAGAACCTCAGAACCTTAGATAAGCCCACATATGTTAAAGTATTAGTATTAATAAGCTGGAAAGTTTAGTATTTATGTTGACAGAGATCATATAACTCGTTAATTAGAATTAGTGGCAATTTTCCAGTCATTGCACATTTATAAAACCACATAAAATGTGTAAATTAATATGTACGGATTTCATTAAAATATACACATTAAAATTTAAATCGTGGGACTGTTCGTCATATATACGGTCTGAATAACACGGATGGTAAGCAGATGCAGGCAAATGACGTCATGAATGAACATAAAATGTATGCTTCGCTCACCGAACTATTTCTTCGCTAGTTAAAATTGTGTCACATGTATTTCGAGATCGGGATCAATCAATCTCCGATTTCTTGTTATTACTGATATTTTAAAATACATGTAATTAAATATAATAGTCTTTCAAATAATATTTAATTTTTATTAAATTTCATTGTCGGCCATTGCGCAAATTGTGATTTCAATTCTTTGCACTGTGAATGCCAAATGATTGAGGAACATCCCCTACTGACGTAGAAATTATGCTGAATGCTGAACGGCCAAACTAATGATTGATGCTTAATGTCACGCATAACATAGTATTCATCACCCATTGTCATACCAGCTAATTGCTCAATGATTTTTATTGAAAAATCTTTCGGACCGTCTAGAATGTTATCACAAAGTGCATTATTAAATGTCTGTCGCTTTATCTCTTGAGAGAGAAATACTTTTGTTTCTGACATTTTTAATAAGTGATGAAAAACAGTCACTAAATTTGAAAAGTCAGTTTCTAGTAATCTCCTTTACTCTGCATCCATCGGCTACAGCCACAACGCCTCTAAAAATTCTGAAACGCCCATATCTGTCACAAAAATTCGAAGCGATTACTTTAAATTAAGTATAATACGACGGAATGATTGGGGAACAGTATTTAAATTGAAGAAGCCACTGGAATATCTGGAAGATGATGGTCGGGTACTAGCCAAGGGTGTGGTTCATCAGTCTGTCCGAAATCGAAAACCCAACGATTATTCACATAATGTTAAGCTGGCTTGTATAACAATGCTCTGTTGTAAGAAATGAATTTAAATAAAAGTTCCAATCTGAGATCAACATGAGTATCTATAAGAGTTTTCTATTCGGATTCCCTTTGTAGATAGCCAAACCGAGGTTACTGGACGATCCATGCCTGCCATACGGGAAAAAGGTAGGGCCCCCTACTACTTAGAACACATTTTGAACAAATTACGAACTTTTGATTTATTTTTTGATTGGAAGGCATGCTGCTTTGATGGAAGAAAAATCCCACAATTTTCCTGAAGCAATGAAAAGTTATTTACAGCAATGATTTCTTATGGGAATATTTCTGGTTTAATTGACAAAGAACATAATTAACTATATTAGATTCTAAGTATATTATATATATGTATTATATATTATTTTATAGTCTGCAATTGGCTGCTCGGAATCAATGCGAGAGCGAGAAAAAAGAAAGCTTAGGGTAAATTATCAGGCCCAACAATTATAACAATTACGCCGAGCGGCAATTTCCCCTTGTTTGCAATCTGGACTTAACTTCATGGGCAAGTTTTGCTAATTCTTCGAGAATAAGACTTTAGCTGTCACAAATAACAGGTGGATACCAACCACTAATTTTTCCACCTATTTTTAATTTTATTAGAGCTGCAATTTCAATCTTCCATACGTGATTGCAAATCGCAATAAAATTTAAACAAGAAATCGGATTACGTCAGCATAAAAAATGGGTTTTCATTGTTACCATCCAACATCGTATTTATAACTTCATAATTTAAACATATAAATAAAAAATAGTAACGAAAAAAATAATAAAATAAAAAAAAATAATAGATACTGAGACAAACTGCAAAAAGTATTTATTTGTAAAACGTTGACTTTCTTATATTTTATCAACTTTTTTTTTGCTTTTGTTGCAATTGCATTGGAGTCATAATTCAGCTAAAAAGAATATTTTAATCTTAATTAATAATTTTAACATTTCGCAATATTGTAATGTTTGTGATTTATTCGAAAAATTATTTTATTTGTACAAGCAAAAAAAATGGTAAAACATAATTGCATTAGTAACATGAATGTAATCGTTGAAATCCAAGTTAATCTAATTAAATGGATGATTATTAAAAATTTGCAACATAATTGAAACGTCCAAATAACTATTGACCACAAACATCTCCCTGCAGAGCTTGCATAGTTTTAGATTAGGATCTTTATCAGATATATATAATTACCTTATCTTCAGGAAAAATTACATACCTCTTTAAAAATATTAAAAATGTACTCCGGTAATACGTATTTCTCAGAATAATTCTCTTTATTAGTTCCATTTCATTCTTTTGTTTTGTTTTCTTGCTTTATATAACTTATGTATAATTTTATCAGTTTCTTGCAATTATCAGATATTCATAAATATATATATTTATTTATATATATATATATATATATATATATATATATATGTATATGTATATATTTATAAATATATATATATATATATACTATATATATATATATATATATATATATATATATATATATATATATTTATATATACACTTAAGTTATATGTATTTTATTTTCATATCATTGCTGCTGCCATTCCGTTTTGTTTTTTGTGTTTATTATTTATATTTATATCTTTTGATATACTATGTTGTATAGATATTTCTTTTATATTTACCTTAAAGCTTAGCATTTTTATATACTTTTTCCCTCAGTTATATTTTTGATAATTCCCGTGCCAATTTTGGCCTTCTATATACTTATAATTTTCTGATGGTAAAGCTAAAAACTTTCATCTTTAAATATATTTAAGAAAATAATATTTAAATACGAAAATTTCTTGATTTTGTTCGTGTTATTGCTTGCCAAATATATTGTTACTAAACTTAAGTATCTCAAAATAACAAGAGGAAGCTTTATACATTGCTAAGCAGCTGACTTATTGAACACTTGTTGTGACTTTATTAGGTTAATGTTTCTTGTTAAAAGTGGAACAAAGCTTACCCCAATGTCAATTGTCAATCTGTCTGAAATAATTCCTGCAATCTAGTCTAGTTTATTTAGCACCTGGGCGGGGACTACATTGATTGGGTAAGTAAACTGATTGGAAATAATAATATTCAAAAATAATAAAAACAGAACAAACAAATGATTTTCAAAATTATAGAAACGCCTTTTATTTAACTATTTAGGTTTGTGTATAATTTTTAATTTTTCTTTTCGTTACTTTTGTTAAGTATTTTCTTTTTTCGGCAAATATTAAAGGTATATTGTTATTGTATTTGTTATGCTTTGTTAAAGTTAATTAAAATAGTTGTTGCTCTTATATTTGTTTCCATATCTCTTGTTCCATATGTACTATGTATATCTATTTAGATTCAAACTAGCTTTACCATTTTTTCATTAAATATATCTTCACTGTTTTTTTTTCATTGTTGCAGAAAGTTTACGCTTTTAATTACAATTATACTTCATGTATGCGTATATATACATATATTTTTGTGTATATAATTTATAAGATTTCTTCGCGCTATTATCATCAATATACTCTTTTATACGTTTTTACAAAATACATATTTTCTTGAATCTGACAACAAAAGCTTTAAGCCCAAAATCAAAAGTTAAATTCGATTGCAATGCATTGTATGAAATAAAATCAAATGTGAAAATACAAACGTTCGATTTTTTAATGTATTCGCAAGTTTTAAGTTGTATTTTTGAAAATGTGTCCTCGGCACAAACCAGAGTGACGACTTGATAGTGTGAAATCCCCAAAATGACAAATCCTCAATTCAGAAAAATACTAGAACAGCAAACAGAATACAAAACCGTTAATGTTACAACAAATGGTGCTTACAATACGATAAAAGTACGATAAAGTACGCATGTATGTATATATGTACATACGTGCATGGTTAATTAATTGGTAATTATTTGCCTTTTCACTTTCATTATTAAACAAAAACAGAATTTCAACTAAAACGCACTAGAGCATTTCAAACTATAATATTATAATAAACTAATCCTAAACCAAAACAAACAAAAGATATTCTTGAAATTTGTTGTAAAATGTATATAAGTTTCTTTTGATACCCACTTGTAGATAAACTGACCCCGAAACTTGGACCCTTTAACTGATCGATCTAATGCTCCCTTTATCAAATGACAAATGTCAATCGGAGACTGTGGATAAGGGATCCAAGCAGTATCCTGTAATTTATAGATTTATTTTTCATTTTGTGTGTGTGTGTATATTTTAATAAGTTTACTTTAATGCATACAATTTTACTAATTAATTTTAAAGTGTTTACTGAATTATGATAAACATATGTGTATAGCTTGAATATTTTTATTTTTATTTTTTTTTTGTTGAAATTTTTAGAAATTGTTAAATGTAAACGACTAAATTACCTTGTATTAAAACTAAAATGACAATTTTGCTGTTCTGGTTTGTTGTCGTTCTTCAGTTGTATTTTGTTTTTTTTTTTTGAGAGCAGTTCCTATTTTTTTTCATTAAAATTTACAATAATGTTTGTACATTTTTTATACGACTGCTTTACAAAATTATGTTGAAGTAGCTGGTTTTGTACAGTTTTATTGAAATCTTTGTTTATTGTATATGGTTTTGCTTTGCTATTGCTTCAATTTGTCGTTTTTTTTTTTTGCTTTACCCGTCCACAAGAAACAACATTTAAAGAAGGCACCGAATTGTTTCAACCGCATAGCAGAGGTCAGAGTCGTTGACAAGCCAAAGAACAAGATTAACAAACCGATATATATATTTATATATATATAAAGATATATATATATATATATATATATATATATATATATCTTTATATATAGGATATATATATATATATATCTATATATATATATAATATATATATATATCTTTATATATAGGATTCAAACTTGCTTCCGTCGCTTGTCTACCCTTTGTCTTTTAAAGTGTTTGCTAATATTGCACATACGTGTTTCGATTGGTGCCTTCTTTAAAGCTCATATGTTTGATTATGGTTACTATGATCACTGTCTCAAATAGCTTTGCTAAACTGTTCCTGCGCAAATTGTGGGGGTTTCTAGCATCTTGAGTCCAAATTTACTGAATTTTAATTTCTTTTTTCTTTCTTTAATTTCTAATGCTAACAACAAAATTTATATCTACATATGTATTATCGTAACTGTAATAAAATTGTAATTACTAAAAGGAAGAAAGCAAAATGAAAAGATCTTTTATGTATGCCCGTTATTATTTTTTTAAAATAAACAAAGAAAAAACTAAATAACGCTTAAAGCAATATGAACCTAGAAAGACAAACCATATATATTTACACAGTTTTCAGGTTTTTATATATTTGCAACGTAGTTACCATATTTTTCTTTAAAGTAACGTACAATCAATGTTGATTAAGTGCACATACTTCTCTCTGCGTATTTAATGTATGTATGCATATGCCGTTATTTTCATCTCTTTTTATATTTATTGTGTGTGTTTTTGTGTATATGTGTTCATTAAAAATCAAAATCAATTAAACATGTGTGTAAAATATTTTGTTATTTAGATTTGGGACCAAGTAAAAATATTAATTGAAAAACGCGCAACTTGCACTGCATTAGCCTGCTTTGTTTAACTAGTTAATTATATTTAATTTTATATACTTAGTGTTTTAACACGCTTTCTTTCATCACTCCCGTGTGCTCTAACTATATATATAATTTTTTTTCAGTTTTTTTTTCATTATTTGCCCAAAAGGAATTTTACATTGGTTTTTTTTATGTTTTGCCTTTTTACGTTTTTTTTTGTTTTTTTTTTACATTTTGGTTTGTTTTGTTTTTGTTTTTAATACATATACATACATAATTAATTAATCAATAATTAAAAATTATGAAATAGTTGTTGCCTATGCGGTTTACTGTTGTTGTTGTTGAGTTAAATTTTAGTTTTATGTTTTTTTTTCTTTTTTGAATCTGCGCTTGCATTTGAATTTTTCCCTTATTCGTTTGTTTTTCTCTTTTTTCTATATGCAACACATTACAGACAAACAAACAAATTACACTTGTTGTCCTACATAAAATATATCTTCTTTCGTGTACTTCTGATAACAATGTTTTTTAGTGTGTTTTTTTTATTCATTTTTTAGGAGTTGTTCTTACAATTGTGTTTGTGTACGAAGGTTCTCGAATACAAACAAATATGCAACTTGCATTTTCGAATAACAACTAAATAAAGTCGATCTTTTTTTTTGCGATGAGTCACACTTCACAGCAGCGAGAAGAGGAAGATTTGTAGATATTACTGTTACTTGCTAACGCGCTGATACGCGTCTGGTTCAAGTTTGACATGATGACGATGATGATGTGGATGATGTTGATTTTGATTTTGATTTTGAGTGTTGTATGTTGTGTGTTGTAGTTGCTGCTGCTGCTTTTGTTGTTGCTTGCGCTACTTCGTCGTCGTGCTTGTTGTTGTTGATTGTAGTATTGTTGTTGTTATTATTCCGAGAGCTGATTTTGCACAGTTCCTGTTGCAGTTGTTGTTATTATTGTTGTTTGTTGTTTGCGTTGCGTGGTATTTGGTTAACGTTTCTGTACTATTGTTGCTTGTTATTGTTTACATTATAGTTAAATTACAATTACAATTATTTATAGTATTTATATATAATATACATATATTTATATATATACACATATATGAATTTATATGCATCGATATATATATATATACTTATATATGTATGTGTGTTTGTGTTGTGTGTGAGTGGTGTGTGTATTCTTGTTGTTTCTTTATGTTTTAGCTTTTTGTTATATATTGATTTGTTGGTGCGTAGCGTGTATGTGTGTGTGTTGTGTGTGTGTTTGGTGTGTGTGTGTAGTGTTTATTATATACTATATTATAATGTGTAGTTGTTATTATTCCTACGGCTACTGTTACTGGCACAATCTCGCGGGCAAATTCAAATCTTTTGAATTTTTTCACCAACCACAACCGGATTATTGCGCCGAATCTCCTGTGCGCCATGCTCTCTGTAGTCGAATGTGCAGTTATGTTTATCGGAATAACGATGCACGGCACAGTACAAACCGCCGCAGCGACACTGAAAGCCTATAACAAAAAAAAATAACAAAAAAACGATAAAAATTATTACTATCGAGTAATCGATTTGTGCACACACCAAACCAAAACAACCACAATAACAATAACAAAAACTTACCAGTGAGGCCAACTTTCTTGCGGCATTCACCACATCGATTCTTCTTCTTTTTGGCGTCCTTATCATCCTCCTTGTCCTTGTCATCCTGCTCGCTGGCAGCAGAAGCAGCTGCTTGTGTATTGGAAGTATTTGGACCGGACGCCGATATTATGGCTTCGCTATTGGTTTTGGCTGAGACGGTGGCGGCTTCCTCAGTGATTTTCTGCGCAATGCACCACGGGTGAATGGGAAATGTGGAAAAAAAATATGGGAAAAACATGAGTCAAAAATGCCAATCAATGCACAAAAATAAACAAAAAACAAAAAAAACAACAAACAATCTACAATCTCCGCTCCAACTGTTTTTTAAAATAGAAAATACATTTTTACGTTTTATTTTGAGCTAAGGGAAATCTATCGATTCCAATTCAAGTGATCCCTGATCTTCCTGTCTCTCTCTCTCTCTCTTTCAGCCCCCTTTAAGCCCTTTTAACCTAAGCAAGCAAGCCGTTTAACATATTTAAGTGTTGTGTTTTGTGACTGATTCGGCGTTTTTACCCGCTTCTTGGCAACGATGGTGGCATCATCATTATTACTGAGGTTTGTTGACGTCTCCAAAGATTTCGATTTATTTTGCTGGACCAGCTCACCGCCGCTGTTGGTCGTTGCACTTTCATCCTTCCGTTTGCTGTGCTGGGAATCGGTCGGCTTCCGCCTCGACTGATCAGATTCATCGCCATTGGGCTGATGTTGGTCCATTGTGGCTGTGCGGCTCTGACGCAGCTTATTGGTTTTCTCGGCTCGGCTGTAGCTGCTGCTAATGGTTAACGGCAACGTCGTCGTCTTGCCGACTTTTACTACTTTCTGCTGCTGTAAGGAGTAGGCCAGTCGCGGTGCAGGCCTGCTGCAGCTTGCAGTTCCCACCGCCGCAGCGCCACCAGCTCGAATACGGGATTTCTTAGGCCGCTTGTTGGACTGGCGCACGTTGCCAGGAGTGCCAGTAGCAGCAGCTTCTGCAGCAATTGGCGCTTTTTTTTGGTGCTCCGCAAATTGGCAGCGCCTTGCGGCCGCTGCGTTTTGGCGCTTTGACGGGTTCCACGTCTACGATGGCGCCGTGCTGCTGAATGTCCCGGCCGAGAACTGAGACTGAGGGTGGATGTGTGGAAATGGACAGAGCGATTTTGTTGGCAAGAGATGCAGCACAACTTTTGCCGCGGGACGACGGCGATCGCTGTTGGGCCTTGTTGTTGTTGTGCCTAAGTTTCTTGATCTGCTTTTTCAGCTGCAGCTCGCCAATGCGCAGAGCCTTCCGGTCGCTGGTGCTGGACGGAAACGTGTGCACATTAGTCGAGAATTTAACCTTACGCGAACCAAAGTTAGCTGCCGCTGTTCGACTGCTTGCTGAGATTTTGCGCGCCAGCGAACTCTTTTTGATTTGAGATTGTGCTATGCTTGATGATGACGGCGGGAGACGCACCGACTTGGACGACTTGACACCGGAGCAGGATCGAGAGCTAGAGGCGTTGACGATGGTGACTCCCCGCTTGCGTGTTGCTGTTGCTGCTGATGCCACGACTGCTGAGGGAGCGCAGGCGGTAAAAACGAGAATTAGATTAGACTGCCAGCCAAGCAATTTAAATACAACCGTGTACCCTTTGACAAATTATTACGGCTGCTTGGTGGCGGCTTCACTAGCGAAGGTGAACTGAGGCCAGCATATAATGCGCCGGCTGAGACAGGATCAGCAGTTCCTCCAGCCGATGCGTTCGTGCGTCTGAGGTGATATATTGCTGCTGTTGGCAACAATTTACTAGTAGCAGCAGCAGGAGGAGCAGCAGATGCTGAAGTAGTTGCCTCAGTACGCCTCGACGGCTTGAGGGAACCACTTAAATTAGGCATTTCAATGAATTGTAAATTTTGTTCGAGAAATTTTGTAAGACATCCAAATGTTGGTTGTATCGATTCTATTTCTATTTTAGGGGACACAATTCCCCCTAGTGTGAATGTAGGTTGACAGACATACAACGGAGACTTCACGTTAAATCGATGTCTACATCGATATTCAATTGATATCGATAACATTTTTGTGGGGAAACAATTCCATTGCCTACTTTCACCTACGAACAGGCTATAGCAACAACAAAATGTGAGCCTGACAAAGTGAATATAACAAAAAGAAAAATACTATAAAATCCCAGTTTTGATCTGCCCTATATTTATTTCATACTTTCAGTAATTCTGTCTTCAACTTTCGTCACACAAAAACAACGCTTCATAAATCTCCGATAATAATCTCAGAAACGCTTTCTGAGCTTCGATTATTATACCAGAAAGATGTGATGCCAGATCTCTCAATCCAGCAAACAATTCATAGAAGAGTCGAATCGACTAAAAAATGACTGCATGTAAAATCGTTTTTTTTGGCGCACTCCTCTCGTCCGGGTGCTAAGAGCATGTACCCGAAGGTAACGCGGCGAACAATTTTATACTCTAATACCGAAGGTATCATAGTAAATTGGTTTTGTGCAATGTCTGTCTGTATGACCGCACCTTTTTGGACTGTTGAAAATTGGAACATATACTGGTCTGCACCCGTGTCAGAAAAAGTGTAACGAGTGGAACGTCCACTAGGGAGATAAGAAATCGATAAAACCAATAATCGCAAATCGATAAAGCCACATATCTCAGACAATTTTAAGGCTACAGTCACAAAATTTGGTTGGTATGTTGTTGGCAATGTCCTTCAAAGATCGACACATGCACCACGCCCACCTACGCCGCCCCTAAAATGTTAAATGGCTATATCTTCTCCAGTTGTTGAGTTATAGCCGTCAAATTTGGTAGGTATATTACTGGTAGCCGCTTTAAGAACCGATAAAAAATATTGTATGACCTCGCTCATACCTTCCACGATATTTCGGAAGGTTTAAATTGATAAATCAGCATATCTCCCACAATTTTAAAGATAGAATCACTCATCTTGGAAGGTAACTAACTGGTTGCCTTCTGCAAACATCGGTATTTCTTGGCTACACCCACCCTGTTCTGTGACACCTGTTATTAGATGGTATGACTTATTGGTAACAGAATATTTCGCAGTCGGTTACGCCCGACTGCACGGTTCTCTTTTGTTTAGTAGTAAGTAGTACAAGAGATACGGACTTATTCCAGGTAGGACCTAAAACGTTAAATATGTGTGCGATCCCGCAGACCCTTGAGTGTGTGCGTAGATAGAAGCAACGCTCTACTCTGGTCTTTGCGTGTGCAAGCTGGCACTCGATTTTCCATATTTTAGGCCACCGATGTATACTTTCGAGGAGTTGAATAGTTTAACTTTTTATATTTCGTGACTGTAGACTATTTAACTTCATGAATTCATGAAAAGGAATCTAATTTAAAATTTCTTAAAACTGCAATACTATACTTTTGAGAATTGCAGACATCGGAGACATAGTTACAATAATAATACCCTCTGTAAGGATACGAATCAATTGATTTTGTATAAGCCATTTGTCATAGGGATACCCAATGTTGATCATTTTTGCCATTTCTCGATTGAGAGATCCCAATTGGGACTACCTGCCTCAAAGTTCGGCTAATAATCGAAAACGTCTATGTCTCTCACAGACAGACACTACACATTTGGATGATGGATTATTTAGCTGTACATAAGTCACACTCAATAATGGATCTGTGGTTGGGGATTACCTTGTCAACTCCGCCGTAGTATTCAGCGACTCGTGATCCGCACAGCTAACATTCTCGATATACTGGAACAATTACTTTTTAAAACACTTAACACTTACAAGAGACTAAATTTATATCCGAAAAAAACCAAAAAAAAATGTTCATGGCTTACTGATCAAAATACACCACAACAACAAAAAATCCTAAACAGCTTGGCCTACTAATGAAAGCAGTTGGAACAAGAAAGCCCACATCAACGGGTTTTTTTATAATATATATTAAGACATCCGGCAAAAGCTCAGACTCCTCTAAGAGTCTAAATCAAACTCACCTCTTTAACATCATTGTGTGATTGTTGTAAGCTTTGTACTGTGGGCTGTGCGGTATTGGTTGTTGCAATGGCCGGACTGAATGTGGGGCTAGGTTGTGGGCTTGGAACTGAGACAGGTGTGCTATTCACAGGTGGCTGTTGCTTTTTTCTAAGCGAGTCCTGCACCGAAAGAGAGAGAGAGAGAGATAACAAAGTGTTAAATGGAATCATCATCAAACATGACCAATTTGTATTATTATACTCACCTTGTAGCAAACTGAACACAGACCATCTGTGGCTGGATTACCATAGAAGCCGCATCCAGAGCGGCACATGGGTTGCATTGGATTCGACTCGCGTTCCATGATGGCTAGTAAACCAACTTTGCGACTGTGTGTGTGAATTTATAAGTTGATTTGACGATGGTCGTCTCTTTGACTTCTGTTGTTAACTCTGTCGTCCAGCGAAATATGTGGCGGGTATTTCCTGCTGTGTTGCACAGCTGCTGCGGCGGCGTCAGCAACTTTGACTCGTTTACTTTGCGTTTGCGTTATTGTTGATTTTGTTTGCTGTTATTATATATGCATATAATCAGTATTACTGTGTTCACTAAACTCTTGCTTCCCGTCCAAACAATTAGCTTTTAATTATTTGCTTCGTAATTGTGATAAGCGGAGCCAAAGAAAGTATTTTCACTTAATCGCAAAACTGTAAAATAAGCAAATGCACAACAAATTGTCAAAAATTAATTATTAAAAATACTTAAATGTACTATTCAAAATACTTAAAATAAGAATAAAAAATAAATCGTATATGTGCATCAATCCGCATCAGCAGAAGAGAAAAGTTGTCAATGAATTGGACAAAGCTCAATTTTTTCTATAAATCGAAAGCTTTCTTAGCTTGGCAAAAGCTCTCTCTCAGCCCTGTCTCTGTCCTACCATGTGCAAGCAAGTTCAAAATGGACTGTTGCGAGGAGAGGGAGGAGAGGGGAGGGAAAAGTGTGGTGGCTTAGTGTCTTCCATCTTCGATGATATCAGAGAGTATGAGAAAGGGACCAGTTTGACCAGACAACGGTATTTGTTACCGCTTAGCGACTTCACAACATGCCTTAAATAAAAATGATATTTTCGAAAGATGCAACAAAATTCCATACAAATTTG
The DNA here is from genome assembly GCA_035043785.1 of Drosophila planitibia. Classification (NCBI taxonomy): domain Eukaryota; kingdom Metazoa; phylum Arthropoda; class Insecta; order Diptera; family Drosophilidae; genus Drosophila; species Drosophila planitibia. Next base: position 115,881 of record JAWNMS010000061.1, on the reverse strand, counting down.
TTGATGGCGCAAAAACAGCGAGCATTAAAGTTACAATTGTATTTTGTACCATAAACAACATACAAAATTACGTCTGGTTTTTTATTTTTTTTTTTTGGTTTCTCTTCAAGGCTGTCAACATACACACAAACTAACACACAAATACAGTCAGTCGCACACAACACTCACACGTAAGTGCATACCACAAAACAACAGAGAAGCAGAGAAGTAAACCAAGCTCAAAAACCAGTTTCATCCACTATACAGCTCCATATTCGAGAGTGAGAGCGAGAGCGAGCGAGAGTGAGAGCGAGAGAGAGAACGAGAGAGAGAGAGAGAGCAATATATGTCGCCCAATACATAGACAGCAAATTAAACAAGTTTTATTAATCATTTTGTTACTACTAATAAGAGCCCCACCTCACGGACGCGGCGATGTCCGAAAATGTTATAAAACTAATATATTTAAAACTACGACCAAGTGAGATTCGAAGTCAAATAATCAATTGTATGTGTTCCCTCCATTTATCGATATGTATAGGTATATAGGTGCATATTCCTATCACTTTCCCAACTCACGACGATAGAAACTTTACACATTTCAAACACTCACGCACACACAAGCACACGGTGTTAAAAGTAGCAAGACAAACTCGAAACAGGCAAAATAACATAAAAGATTGATTTGGTTATCTCAGCTGTATGAATGTAAAATTGTACTCTCATCTATACTTTTTACCATCCATGCAGATAAAAATCTAATTTTAGAATTGTTAAAACTGATATACGTAACGCAATAATGATCTTCATCTACAGTCTACTGTAATACAAAAAAAAAAATCAAAGTTAGCATAAGCAAACATTGAGTATTTTGAAACAACCCAAAATGTTCCTCTATTTCTTCAATGGCCCATTCCAATGTTTCTTTGGCGAACTTTAACTTTCCTTTTGTCCATTTCTTATCGATTTTTTTCTCTAGCAACTGGTTAATTATCTCAGTAGTTTGAACACTCGATGAAAGTGCCACAGATAACCGTAGAATGTAAGAACGATTCGCATTTCGCATTATACAAATTAGGCCAACAGATATTTTTGACAATAGACAACAATAAAAAGCGATAGCTAAGATAAAATAAAAATAAGGAGTACAATTATCAAAGAAAAATGGAGGAGGAATTATTCATAAATTGAGATAAGACATTATATAAGGGCACTACTATAATTTTGACCGCAACTGTAAAATTAGTACATTCAATCAAACATAAGGCAAGCGAAATACAATAGCTTCAACACATTGCTGTTAATTTCATAAATATATATATATATGTATATATAAGCGTGCGTGTGTGTGTGTGTGTGTGTAGATAATTTCCGGCTGTTGCGGTTAATTGAAAACCAAAACAGCTGACTGTCAACGACAAATCTTCTCTCCTCACTATCTCTATCTTTGGCACTCACCCCAATCATCAAAAAGTCAACTACAAATATACATACATATGTAAATACATATACATATACTCACTCACAAATACATAAATCAACTCCCCACACAACAATTGGCTGTCGTGTGACGCTCTCAACTACGTAAGACAATCAAAAGTGAGAGAGCAGCAGCAGTTGCTCGTGAGCGAAAGCTTTGCGCATATGTACGAGCGTATGTGTCTATGTGTAATGTATGTACATACGTCAACCAACATGAGCAGAAAAACAAGAAGAAAAGCTATCCTCTGTACGTCGAAGTCTAAATACCCTTTACTAATGCAAAACCATTTCTGGTTGTTTCTATGCTTCTTGAGATGTAGAAAAAGAAAGCTAAAATCAGCTCAGTAATAGATACGAGTTTCCAAACCACAAAGCTGCAGATATCGATAACACACTGATATGCTCTGAAGTGCAATCGATAGAACATATTTTTAAGTCAGTAAATTAGGAAGGTAACCAGATTTGAGGGTAGGTCAAAATGATTGAAAAGTGTAAACCGGTGAAACCCTTCAAGGATTCTTAATAGTTTTTCCGCCTCTTCGATTTCCGATCCAAAAATCTAAAATGTGTATATCGTCCACAATGCAGCAATTAGCGGCATAAATACAAACATAAGCAAGCACACAGTTGTTAACCAAAAAGAGGGAATCGAAGTTACGTCATTGTTGCTTTTATCAGAATTTAAATATCGCACACCCGCGTTGGGTTGGTTGCCCACAGTAACCAATGTTTGCATGCATTTATGCATGTATGTAGTACATACATATGTATGTGCACGCTAAATGCCAAATGCGCATTTGGGAGAATTGCATAAGAGAAATAAAAACAGTGCCAAGCACTAAGTGCAAACAACAACAACAAATTAAATGTAAAAGCGCACTCCGCTGCAATAGCAACAAGTAGCAAGTAGCCAGGCAAGATTGTTCTAGTCGAGAATGCTCACTTGGGAGGTTATTAAGTATCCAACAAATGCCCTTGTCACACGACCGTTCTTTTTCCGACGGTCTTATACAGCCTGTAAAAATTGGCATTTACACTGGTTAACAAACATTTGTATCGGTGTTCACCGCGTCCCGCTCTAACAGAAACATTCAACTATTGAAAAAATAAAAATAAACATATTTTCTAAGAATTCTATATAATTATATTTATTCACACAGGCTTTTTTATTTGTGTCACTAAATTTTCAATTTAGATGGTCAGACTCGATAGAATCCAGATAGATCCTTTGTATAATGCTCAATTAGCATAAACTAAATTAAAATCTACACAAAATAGTGAATTTACAATTTTGGAAATATTTTTTAATTTGATAAAACAGATTTTTATTTTGTATACATTGTAATTTATCTTTAAACCTTGATATTGTCGGGTATTTTTAAATTGAAATCTCATTTATTTTCACATTTACGCAGTGAAAAAGTGAAAATTTATGCTTGTTGTGTGGTGAATCCAGCATTATGTTAATTACATTTTTGATCGATCTCCAGATGCTTTGATTATGGCAATTACATTTAAATGCACACGTGAGATGCAACTCTGTATGTTATTTTGTGCATATTGTATGCATACATGTGAAAATGCACGTGTGTATGAAGAACTTAACAGTGTAGAATGAAAACATGATTTGTCTTCTGATTGACTGCAACATTAAAACGCTTAGAGGACTAACACAAAGTAAATGTTAATATACTGTTGACCTGCATCGAAATCACGCAATGTACTACAACAGTGAATAAGATGCAGGTAGCGTAAAAACCAAACAAAATAAGAAAAGTAAGACAAACCTACACATGCACTCATACACACACATATATATATATATATATATATACATATATATACATGTGTACGCACGGGGCCAAAAGTTGAGTCACATTTGCATATTAACGTGCGAGTTAAGCGGACAGACACAAAACTCATCAACAAACACACACACACACACACACATGCGATGTTTGTAGAAGAAGCGGAGATGAAATGCTCAAAATCAGCTCCGCCGCCGCAATGAATGGTTAAAAACTTTATCACAGACACAAACTCAAGTCAGAGAAGAGCGCGTAAACAAAATGGCGGCCATCTGAGCTTGGCCATTGAGCCACCTTAGCCCCGGCTCAAGAATGTGGCTCTCTTCCGGCCGCAAATGGAGAATGAGAGAACTTAAGTCAAGTGCAAAGAGTGGAAAGAGCCACTCTCCCTGTTAAAAAGAATTACAATCAATCAATGTGCTCGCTGCCGCTGTTGCTCTATCCCAGTTGCAATTTAAGCACGGCTCGAAATACGAGCTGATGATCAGAATCAAAAGTAACATTTGTCCAAAAAAAATACACAGCCGCTAACGATTAGCAGATTATTTCTTATTAATAACTAATGATTTTTTCCGTTATGGCTTGTTAAACATTCGTTTAAAGTAAAACATATTTTAAAATTCAAATGCTTTCATTTAATATAGTGAAATAAACTACTCAGTGTCCCCCAAAATGCTTATTAGATTCTTCCATTGACTTCCAGCGGCAATAAAATGGAGTTCAAAACTTTTTCATCTAGATAGATTTAAATGACTCAACGAACAAAACGAACAGAAATCGGACTCAAAAAATGGTGCAAACAAGAATCGAACTCAATGAACGAAACCACTTAAATGAAGAAACGAATCGAACGAACTAAGCGACTGGGTTCTTATAGCCAACACCTCTTACATTCTCGAATGGCTACAGAATATAACGTTGTTTGCACTAAACTCTGTACATTAAACATTCGAAATTATATTGCAATATTTGGAAATTCGCCACGAACGATTTCATGATTTTTTTCTCGTTTAGTTAAGTGAGAAGTTCAATCGAACTAATTCAGACTGTCAAACATTCACAATGAAAGAGTCAGGCGAGAGCCAAAAATTCAATGAGCACCGATCTGATCTACACTGTGCAAGTATAAGAACGAATTCGTACGTTTTGCTGTTGCTTACAATTCCGCTTTGTTATATGCGACTGTGTCTCGAAAAATGTGAAACCCGAATATTGTCGATTTCGATTTCGCACAGTTGTCGAAATTCACTCCCAATACATGCGCATTTTTATTTTGAATTCTTTGTGGTCAGACTATGTGTTAAGGAAGAACTGAAGGTCGTTGAAATTAATTGAGCTTTGTGTGGTTAAAGGTTAATGAACTGTGTACAAACAGACTATTTCAAAAAACACAAAAATGATGGATATAGAGCCATATGTTGATGGGAAATTCAGAATGCGAACAAACAGAACAAACAAAGAATCGGACGGACGACAATGCAACGAACGAAACGGGAAGCTTCGCAATTTACACTACTACATACATACGTACATTTATTTAGCAATTATTTTTTTTCGACTACCATTTTGTGTTAACGAACTTTTCCGTTGGCACTTGAACTTTGCAGCCGAACCCGAAGGCTAAAGCTGCGTCTGGGACTGAGGCTGAGTCAACAATGTTGACGTCCAATTCGCTTAAGTTGGCAGCGTGACACATTAACAAGCAAATTGCACATCATTTGTATACCCTGTATGAATGAAAGATTAGGGATATCATGAAATTTTGCAAACTGTATGCAACAGGCAATTGGAAGCATTTTCAACCCTTAATCAGCATCAACAGACAAGTCTATTTATCAGCGATCTCAGACGAATAACAAATTCAAATTTGGAATGTAAATTGTCGAACACTGATCAATTTTACTTCGCTTGATCGATAACTTCTCCCACTTCTCAATATAAATTATCCCATTAAAATCCACGATAAATTGAACAGAATTTTTTATTAAGTTTTATTTATTTAATATACAAGTCGGGTGGAAAACCTTTTGAGCTCATCTGTTATCACTCAAAAAAATGATTAAATAAAACTATTCGGAACTTAAAAGAATTAGTATTTTAGTATGCAAAACCAATGATACGGTATTTTATAAATCGACGTGCTAAAACTGCGGAAAAATGGGCAAGGGAAGCACTTAAACAAACAAAATCATTTTGATCGTTGTCTCTACACATTAGTCATGATGAAACTGCGGATCAAAATTGTGAAAATGTTGTCATACTTGGATATACATCCATACAGACATTTTAATATGGTCTATTTTTTTATCAAGAATGGTCAGGGCTCGTGCGCAGCATTAATATGTATATAACCCTTGTGCATCACGAAGAATTTCATCATAATTCACCATTTCACTTTTCCAGAAAGGACCTCATTAAAATGATCAAAATTCGAGTCTGGCACTGGCATTATGCACTCGCAAAGGATCACTGTTTGCTGTGTAACAGTTTCAAATGCTTTTCCCCGAATATGAAGATGCAATTTTGATGGATTTTAATTTTCAACTTGCCACAGACTTCGCACTACGATACGCTTATTACGAGGCAAGTGCAACAACGATTTGGAAATGTGTCAAATCAGCTATACAAACACACTGAATTGCCCTCCTTGAAATGTGTCATAGGGTCATTGAAAGTTGGGAAGGACATCTTGTTTAAATATTAACCAATTCTCACTTGGGCACAAATAAATTTACCATATTAAAATAGTTGATTATTGCGCAGTTTCATCAAAGTAGATAAAATGAATAACGCTTATCAACATTTTATTTTGTTTTAGTACTTCTCGTAGTAAAGCATGTCAATTCCGAAAAGTTTTAATTAACAAAACTTTAGTAGTACGTTGGATGAGTTTAAAAGTAGCGTCCTCGGTTGAATACGATGGTCATTCACACATTCTATTATTATATTTTTAAAGTTGTTTATAATATTCTGCACCAAACATAACATAAAAGCCCCATGGTTTTTCGATTTAAATGATCGTGGGCTTTAATGGGTAAAACTTATTAAGTATTTTCCAGTTCACATGGCATTATTGGTGGTCCCTATAAATTCCAAGATATCCATCTCTATTAGATTGTCATGCATATAAATATTTTCACAATCTCTAATTTATTTATTTAATGTCAACTAAAATCAGAAACAAACAAAAAATACAATAAGGAATATATAAATTAAAGTAAAAAATACCATCCGCAGTGACGTTAATACATAAATAAATACATATGTATGTATATGAATGCATTCTTTTCGATTGCAAGAAAACTTTTTCAGAGATCAAAGATCTTTAGGTACAGTTTCTCTGCCATTTATATTCATTGCCATAAATACCATGAACGTATAGAATACATATATATATGAAGATGTATAAATCTACATTGGGCTAGATTGACAAAAAAAATGTTTTGGCAATTTTAATAATATATTTAGAGAAAGCATACCTCAAGTGTAATGAAGTTATAAATGTATTAGGAATTTTAATAATATATTTGGAAAAAGCATACCTCAAGTGTAATGAAGTTATAAATGTATTTAATATTACTGAAACTTTACCAAAAATTTGTGCTTGTTTAAACATATATTCTTCGATTAGGGACTATATTTTAATGAAGGAAGTTTGGGGCACATGCATTGTTTTGAAATAAAATTAGTTGAAACATAAAGATTAAATACAAATTACATTTGAGTAATAAATAAGGAGAAAGTGATCTTACTCTCAATAATACTATAAGTTATTAAATTTAATTTATGCAAAAAGAAAATATATAAATTGGCCCAGTGTTCAATCGACACAAATTAAAGACACAATTGCATAACTTAAAAATTAAAAATGAAGGAGAGAAGAGCCAAAAGACAACAATACTAGTAGATTATATATGTAAACACATACATATACACATAAGCACATACACACATATAACTATGTACATTTGTTGAGGATTAAGCACTAAAAATAGACGCAGCAAGCAACCTAAAAACGACAACAAAAACATTGGACACTGCCGTTTTTTGAGCTCAAAATGTTTTCGAATAAGAAAACACAACCAAGAGTGCTGTAGTCGACATGTAGAGATCGACTTGGAGACACCCTGTATTAAAAAAAAAACGTCCCCTATTGTAAATAATACACTTTTTGTTGATATTCCAAGCTAAATGTTGAAAAATGCTCGTATACGCAAGCATTTGTATGTGTGCACATAATACGTCTGCAGCAAAAAATACACATACACATATACACTTATTTCGCACTGCAGTATTTTGTACAGCACTGAAGTTTTCAGCAAACTATTGTGTACACACTGAAATGAAAGAGAAAGAAAACCACATTTGCTCTATACACATATACACATGCAAAATTAATTCTATGGTGTGTGTGCGTGTGCATGTGTGTGTGTGCATGTGTGTGTGTACATGTGTGTGTGTGCATGTGTGTGTGTGCGGTTGCCCCAAGAACGTTCACAGCAAGAAACCAAACAACGAAATGTACAGTGAAAAAGAACGAGTGGGGCGGAAGGGGCAACAAATACTATTGTGCAAAGGTCAATGAGAGCGGGCAAGACAAAAACAAGAAAATAAAAAATATGTTAAAATAACCGAAGACGAGACGATGTAAAATGATTATAATTAATTGATTTTGAATTTTGCATTAATATAACATTGTTCTCTTTTGCCATAAATAACAAAGACACTTATATGTTTAATACTGTAGGCAATTAAATAATGTTAATAAATTAAAAAGAAAATTACTTGAGCATAAGCCAGCAGATTTTTCTGCATCTTCGCTTGGTGTGGAAAACAAAGAAAATAAAATCAGTCTACTTAAATATCTTTCGCTTTCTGCTGCTTAGCACATAATGTTTTCATTCATGTTCATATTATTATTTTACTACATAAGAACAAGGGATGAATCGGAAAACCGTTCATCACAGAATGTTAGTTTGGAGAATGTTATATTCATTCAGACTGCTAGGATTAGCATTATAGTTGCAAATTGACAACCAATCTAAGATAAAAGTATTTTTTTCAACAACAAAAAAAAGTTAAAAGATATAAATATAATTTTAAAAAATTGTTCAAGATACCAGACAGACACCCCCCAAAAAATAAACTGTTTCCAGTTGTTGACTGACTATCACTGCACACAGAGACAGAGCCAGAGAAGAAACCAACTCAATTGGGAGCGAAATCAGACGAGCCGAGAACGGCAACGGCGATCGCAGTAAGAGCTCAGCGCTGCGAGAGGATGGGGCGTGGTGGGTTGGGGCGGGGTAGGGCGATGCGGACGCGACCCAAAAAGAAACCAACACAACAAAAAAAATGAGGTCGTGGCCACGCACGCGTCGCTATGCCAGAGGCAAGAGAGCCAGACGACCGAGCAGCTGACGCTGACGTCGACGTCGACAGTGACGTGCGCTTATCAGCTCATTGCTTTGGTACGTGTGTACGACAGAGACAGGAAGAGAGATACAAATCAAATACAGAGCGTAAGAGTGAGAGTGAAAGAGAAAGAGGGATACCAACGTATTAATGAAAAACACGTATCGTTATAACAAAAAATACAAAACTCTATACGAATGCTATTCGACAAGTAAATACCCTGCAAAAAAAGTTCACGTATCCGATATATTTAAATATAAATATAATATAATAGCTATAAATTTGGCGAATCATTACTCTGAATGCAAGAATGCACTTTTGTAAACATAAAAAAATACGAAATAATGTACAGGGTATGACAACAGCACAGCGCAACAGTTATCAATGTACTCGTAAGAGATTTGCATATGCATGTGTACGTGAGGGAAGAGGAAGGGAGAGGGGAAGCTGATAGCAGCGCATCGTTCATTTTGTTTGTTTTCATTTTATTTATTTATTATTCGCTTTGTTTTCGTCACCATGACTATATATATTCGTGAGCATATGAATAAGTATGTACAATATCTATGTATATACGTGTTTCATTTATTTTGCACACATCTATTATAGCAAACAGAATATATTTTATCGCGCTCTATATAATGAATAACACGTGCTGTTTATCGAATTTCAAATGTTATGTACATAAAAAAAACAAAATCATATCCACCTAAAATTAGTCATCGCCCCTCTGAAGTTGATCGAAGTTCGCTCACTCGAGGAGCTAAGGGCACTCGACCAAAGAGCTTTGAACTTAATGTTGTTTACGCAGATTGCCAAGGCTTCAAAATGTACAATACTCGTCGTAAAAATATAACAACATCTTGGACAGTTTTCAAATAATTAATGAATCGCTTTCTTCTTTCGACAACAGTATATGCCAATATTAAAAGCTAATTTATTTGGTTGTCTTATTGGGTTGCTTCGGTAACTTCGACTATAACAATTATTATAATTATAAAGTATATGATAAAACTGTTCGATGGTGTGTAACAATTTTTAATGTAGACTAAATTTCTTTAACAAATACAAAAAAAAATATTTTCATTACTACATAATTTTCCACCAAAATTTCAAAATGTAATCAAATATTAAATTTATAGTGGACTTTCGGAAAACGGCTTAAAAGTAAGTCTGCCTTTCTGACTGTAATAATATAATATTATTGAGAAAGATAATTAAAATTGGGCTTGGTTCGGAGATTTTTTATGATAAACAGGTAAACGGCAAAAGTCCGCTAATATCCGTTGCCAAATGTAATTTTAAGTGTTAAGCTAGGCTATTAGCCATACCTTTACACTCAGCTGTCTCTAATTATATGGACACCCTTGTATTTGAAAGGATGCATAGGTGGATGTGTTTAGAATATGTGTTAACAAGTCATAAACTTGAGTAAAGGATAATATTAAAATCGTTCGCGCTCTCAACTAGAGGTTTATTACTTGTTGCGGCAAGCACATTACATTTAATAATCGTAAAAAAGCAGGAGTAGCGGATAAATATTGATATAGGAGTGCGGTGGTCGGGCGATTGATAAAGGAATGTGAGAGCGGATCAAAAGATCGAAGTAAAAGTGAAATAGATGAAGTTAGATAAGTATCTAAGCATTAAGTGAATGCTTTAATATTAAGTTGAAGTAAGCGTCGCTAAGTGTGTTAAATTATCCAAATAAACGGTTTGTACCCAAGGCCTACGCATATAAGTACAAGTACGCAGGTATATGTTTATATATATTCAAATAGAATAGAATAACAGCAGCGGAGCTAGCTTTGTGCTAATTTGCTTACTTGGAGTAAAATGTGATTGTGATGCTGAAAAATTAGCGATAAGAATCAAACTCGATACACGTGCCCAACGCTGGTTGAGTAAATCGAAGAGAAAACAAGTAAAAGCGCTCTAGTTGGGAGAGCTCAACGAGCAGATACCTTTTATATATATAAATGTATATTCACACATTTTTTTGGGAGCTAAGTGTTCCAACCGAATCATTATATAGCACTTAGCTGGGGGAGATCTACACTTACACATAGTATAAGTTGCCCATTTATATTGATTGCATTTGTTCAAATATTTTTTGTTTTTGTATTTTTTTTGTAAATTTCGCTGGCTAAAGTTGTGATTTTATTTTCGTATCACGTTTCGTCATCGTATTGACGAAACTGTTCAAGTAAACAGCATGATTCACACACAGCTGATTCAGTTTGTGTTAAATGCATTTAAACCTTATCCAAAGAGTAAACTATGCCAATTGAATGATTATATGGATATGTGTATGTATACGTATGCGGATTAGTGTCAATTGAATTTGCATATGGCAAGAAAACTGACTATGCCCGTATCAAAAAAAAAAAAAAACAGAAAAAAACAAATGTCATGCGCCCACACATAAAATGTAGCTCGGCTGATAAGAATATAAAGATAATGCGTGCCAAACACACATACATCCATATAAAAATATATATACATTATATATATATACATATATTTATATATATTTGCTGCTGGCTCATTGTACTCTGAGTCGACACTCATGCATAGTATGCATACTGTGTGTATTGGTGAGTCATGCAGTGAGAGAAATTTTTCTAATCACCAACAGACTCTAAAATGCATACATGTAAATAAATTTCCTAGGTAGAGATGGGCAAAAGTACGAATACTTTAATATTTAAGATTTAAAATGGCGCGTCTTAATAACATTCCACGTGTACATATGTATCCATAGATACAGGTATGTACTTGACCTAACTGTCAAAACAGATTTAATGCAAATATGTACTCACACATATACATACATGCATGCACATCACATATGTGCACAGTGTGTCCTTCGTGGCAAAGACAAAAAGCGAGCGAGGAACACTGTTGGCAATGTGGCCAAATTTTTTTCGTTTCCTACAATTTCACATTAACTAAAAAAACTAAAGTTTTAGTTGCGTTTGGCTCGATATGTATGTACATACAATATGTGATTACGTTTTTCATTTACTTTGTTTTGAAATTAATTTGGTTTTGGTTTCATAGCTTTATCTGCGGATTTGTTTTTTTTTTTTTTCATGCGACTGGCAACGTCTGTTCTATGACATTGTCTATGGAGGCACACAGGCCCACACACACAGCCGCACGCACTAACTAACACATGCATATATATAATCTTGTGCGTGCATGTGAGAGAGCGAGAGAGTGCGGTTGGTCTGTGGTGAGCTCAGCACTGCGCTCGTGTTGAAATTCAGCCTGTTAATAGTGGTGAATAAGTGCGCATGAGTCTCACGACGACAACGTAGGCGAAAATTAAACAATTTTTTTCATCAGAAATCATCATGAGCAATGCTTAAGTAATTCACACTTACTTGTTTTATTTTTAGTTACTAAAGATGGCTAAAAACGTTTAGAGAAAAACGCCAGTTTCGTTTAAAGAATCACAGTTGTAACGATTTTTTCTCTTTTTTCACAAATAATACATATATATTTGTGTAATAATTGCTAATAAATTAAGAGCTTTTCGTATGAAATTGCACAATGCAGGGTGGCAACTACAAATTATATATATATATATATGTATTTATATCACAAATTTATGGTTAACTTTCTTTTTAATTTTTTCTTTATTTTTTTTTGGGTATTTTTTTAAATTTAAATAAACAATTTTTCTTGCACACAACGCAGACGACGGCGACAACGACGACGACGACGACGTAAAAAGCGACGCTGGCGCACAGTTGACAGTTGTTTTGTTAGAGGGCTCTCGACGTATTTTAATAATTATTTGTGTAACAGAAAATGTAAAAATAATTTACAATTTATGCCAATTGAAGACGGCGCGCACGCACACACACACACACACGCGCGGACAACACAATGCCAGCGCCAGCGAAGCAGCAGAGACAACAGCGCGTTCGTTTATTGTGGATGACAGTTGTAGTTGTGTGTGTAGCAAAAAATCCAACGTGGATTTGATCCTCCAAACTCGATGTGAAGTCTCCAAGGTTCAACGCACGAATGAAACGGCAAAGCAAATGGCAAAACAGTCGAGTCAAAATTAAATTCAGTCTGTTATACTCAAAATGAAATGTTGAAAATGCTAACGCAACAGATTCTGCTAACGTGACTTGCCACTGAAATTTTTCATTCCATCTTGGAAGAAAGAATTATAATTTTCTTTTATTATTTGTTTATTGGCGAATGTAAGCAAGCACCTACATATACATATACACAGACATCCTTAAACCTATTAGAATTGTGCAACATTTTTATATCATTTTGACGATTTAACAGAGCGAGTTGAATAGCGTAGCATACAAATCCCAGACATATACATGTGTTTCATGCACACATTGACGGAAGTGAGAGCAAGCGTGTATATGCGAACAAGAGAGAATTTGACCAGCTGTGGTGAGAAATACAAGGAAATATTCTGTAGTTGTTTGTAAGCACATGTATGTGTATGTGTATGAGTATGAAGCACACAGTGATAAAATGCCAATAAATTAAATCATATATTTTCATATTTCATTTAAATCGTTGAATCGCAGTCAAAGCAAACGACAAAAATGCACAGCATAACACATATGCAAACAATATAATTCTTAATTACACAATAAGTTTTGTTGAACTTTAGACCAATAGAATGGAGAACTGTGAACGGAGCCTTCTCTAAAAAAACGGTTGTCCCACAGTAATGTTAAACTACATCAGATATATATATATATATAAATATATACATAAGTAAATGTACATACATATGTAATTTCTAAATGCTGTTCGTAATTTGGGCAAGTCTATAAATATTAAGTTTACACAATTGCTATAAATACTCTCTTTCCGATGAAGTTTGGAATTTAAACGTTGAACTAAAATATGATATAAACTTATTGCTAAGCATATTTTCCTATTGAGACCTTTAAAAAAATGATTTAAGACTTAGATCACTACAAAATACCTGCTAAGAATTTACATTTATGTTAAGGCAAAATCATGTTAATCACACAACTCGATTATAGAAATTAGACCTCCTATTGCGAGTCAACACGATGGCTGACAAATAATGAATACCCTTACATATTTATATTTACGTGCATTTACATATTTATCGAATTTCACTTCATAAATACATTAAGCCTTTTTTCTGTCTTGATCGAACTGACTAAAAATAAATGTACATATTTATTATTTATTAATTTTACAGATATGCACATTATAAATCCATTTATGACCCAACATAAGCTAACATAGTTACAGGGTATTTTTACATATTGTGACATGTACAGATGCATGCGAATGTGTGTGTGTGTGTGTGTATGTACACTATGTACTTGCATAGACCAATGCAGCGCGCATAAAGGGAGAGGCTCTTAAAGCGCAGACCTTCATCGTTCAATAGTTGTGCTGTTGCTACATATTTATTTATAAATTTGAAGAAAATGTTCCAGACATTCACATTGCGCTTAACAAACTTATATATTTAATCATATTCAGAATATTATGGTTTTAAGTTAAACGACTACACAATTTCGAAGACGCCATATTGTAGCCACACACGTAAACTGTTCGAGAGAGAGACACAGGGAGAAAGAGAGCTATTCAGAGAAGTCGCTGTTATTGTCATGTTGTTGGCATTGCCATTGTGTTTTTTGTTGCTGCGTCATCAATGCTAACTGCGCACTTTTACAAAAAAAACTTATGTAGACTTGCATATTGAAGCAATACAGGAAATAATAACATAAAATATGTGACTGTTGTTAGTTGATGTTTTTTTATCATCACTGCCAGCACGCATATTGTAAAATTATACAAGTCGCGATGGTGTGGTGAATTTCCGCAGACAGGTTAACATTTCTGCTTGCCTACAATTTGTTATTTTCGCGTTTGCTATGTACATTTGTATGTATGAATGTAAATTTATGTATGTATGTGCACACACTAGGTAACGAAGACTGGCGATTAATTTGTTGTTCATGAAATGCTGTTATAAATTATGTAAACATACTTAAAAACATACATGTATGTGAATGCTTGCATATGCGATGTACTTTTATGAATATGAATGGTTTCACATTTATATATATATATTTATATTTGTTGATCTACATAAATGTTTGTATGTACGCATAAATTGATATGTACATCTTTCAATAAATAAGTATTATGCTTGTAGATATGATCATTTTTTTGATTGCCATTTACATACACACATATATACCTAAATATCTGTGCAGACTTGAAAAGTTTTCTAGAGTAAAAGGGAGCTCGATTGTTTGGTATCCTGCGCCTGCATCTGTTTCATAAGCAATAGATTTCTTAAAATTAAATTAAATATTTAAATTATGCAAATGCGTACAGAAATTAACATGAATTTACGATTTCTTCAATAACTGTTCTTCACACTGATTAAACCCTTGTTATCTCATTGAATTTGTGTAGGGTATAAATTAACCAAAGAGCTTGCACATTGGACATATGTATTGAACATTGCATGATGCACATGTGCATACATATACGCATATACATATGTATGTATATGTGTATGTTAGGCTATCAGCAGCAGACAGCAGCTTTTCTGTAGAAAACGAAAATAATTTCCTGTTTCATATGTATTTCTTTGTACGTATGTATTGTGAATACTACAACAGAGGGCAAATGATAAACGTCAGAATGAGAGAGAGAGTGAGAGAATAGGAGAGAAGCAGCACTTGATTTCGTCAATTTTTGAATAGCACAAACAAAGCAAAGCAAAACATTGTATTATTGAGCAAAGTCAAAATTTAGCAATAACATCAATTAGTCACCAACAGCCGTGGTGAGAAACTTGATTGCTCTCTGCTAACAGCAAATGAGAGCAACAGCGCAGTTAACGCTAAACATAACAAGCAAACGTAGCTGCGTACATGTAAATATACACATATACACAAACACTAAACACACATACAGACACATAGATGTGTGTGACTGTGGGGGTGTTTTACTGAGGTGAACAACGCACTCCACGCACAACAACAACAGGCAGAGTCATGTCATCTGCGGCGGAGTGCGGAGGTAGTAGCATTCATTGTGTTGCACTTTATGGCAGGCGAGATACAGGCGAGGCAAGCACATTAATGGAAATGCGCAGCAACTGTTCGAAAACAAAGGTTTTATAGCGCTGCGTAGAAGACCGATGAGATACAAAAATTAATGCGCGCTTGAGTTGATGTTGATTAGCAGCGAATGTACTCACTCCCTTGCTTGCCCGATTGAATGCTTTGGGGCATTCAACTTGGACAGGTGCGAGACATGTAGTCACTGAATTTATTTACCGTTGCTGCTATCAACAGCTGTGAGAAAACCCGAATGAGTGACAAACAAGAGAGAGAGAGAGAGGAGGGAGACCGAGAGTGAGAGAGAGGAGGGAGACCGAGAGAGAGAGAAGAACGCATGCACCTGCCACATGCCACATGGAGACATCCATCAGAACTTGGCAACGACGCGCAATTTATTAAACTGCGAGTTTTGTGCAACTGCGTAGCGATCTGCACTAAAATTAGTAAGACAAAAGTAAATATAAAGTAATATAGTATATAAATATGCGATATGTACGATCAAAAGTCTACTGCAGCATCCAAAACTAAGTCATTCACATTCCTTGTTAAATAAAATACCAGATTAAAATGCTCAATATAAAAAAAAATTGTTTTTCTTTCTAGCATTTCTTATTTTACAGTGTTGATTTCGGCAGGAATTCATAATTGGTAGCAAGAATTTTGACAGTAAGAAACAGAAACAGAATAGACAAGCAACAGCGAGAATAGGAGGTAAAGAGATAAAACATAGATTGCTATGAACCAAGGACAATAAGGCAAATGTGCTGTGTATGTGTTTCTTAACATTACCATTCAAATAAGCTGCGTGTGATCTATAACAGAACATATGGTTGCATTTAGCAGTGAAAGTTTGCATTTTACAGCACAAATCGAAAATATGTTCGATAAATCGTTTTGACAAATTAGCAGAAATATTTGGCTAAATTTCAAATCGCTGATTACTGATACTACTGGTAAAGTGAGCAAACGTAGATAACTGCTAACATTTTTAACAAAATAAGAACAACTAAAAGAAGCAATGAGATAAAAACATATTTGTCCATCTGTTTCTTTGTCTTTGTTTTTTGTTTTTGTGATTTGTCGTTTCTTTTTTGCTGACGCCACTTAAGTAGGAGCACTACGCATACAATATGTTCTCGCTTAGTGGTATAAGACTATTATTGTTCAAGGTTAAGCTTTCTGCTCAACATTCAAATTGAATTTTTTGAATACGTAAGTTATGCATATTTTTGCTGAGGTGACTTACTAAGAATTTTAATTGTTACCAAGGAATAATAATTATTACTAAGGCAATTATGTTCACTTCAAATTTATAAAATTAATTTAAATAATGCGTTTGAATAGTGAATATCATTTTAAAATATAGAATATTATTATGGTAAGCAACAAGCGATGTTTTTGTCAAGTCCTTTTTTGCAGACAGCTGTGATTTATTCAGTCACGTGTTGAAGTTAGTATTTTGTAGTTTACAAAAAGTGTAATTTTACATATCGAAAGATTGTGGAAAAAATCGGAAAGAGTGTGACATGAAATTTGCTCAGAAAGCTATGGAAAGAATATAAGAAAAAACGACGTAAAGATTTTCGTAAATATTTTGCGATTCGAATGGATCTGAATTAAGTTTGGATATGGAGTATTATCTCAAATTTTGGAACATTCCTACAATTTAGATGCCACAATGAGGTCAACTGACTATAAAGGTTTACTCGAGAAAGCGTTTCCAGACATCAACTGCATTTTCGGGCAATTTCTAGCAGGATACTACCCTAGTGCATTTGTGCATTAGTGCAAGTTGGATTCAGAAGTATAAATTAACTATAATTGAGTGGCTGCTTCATGATCTCAACGTAATCGGGAATGGTTAGATAGCAAGAAAAGCATATGAGTTGGGACTCATTTCAAGACTTACAGCCTAAAGAGAAATATCTTTAAATTAATAAAAAAAAAAAACACAAATTTCAATATTTTATCATTATAATAACATTGTGGACTACTATGAATTAAGTTAATTAACTGGAGTATCGAATTATATCATTTTGCAATACATTGAATTTAATTAACTTGAAGTATAGCAAATCGAATGCAAAATCGATTGTTGTGGGCTAGAAAAACTGTCGATAATATTATCGATGTGTTGGATTTGCATTTAATTTCTGATAATACCATATATTCTCTTCCACACCCGCATCATTAGTCGAGTCGTCTTTCTGATTCTATGGTAACTAGTCGCTCAGTTTTGAAGCTATCTTGATATTCGTATATCAGAACCGAACGGATCAGATCACTATATCAGATGCCATGATATCCGAACCAAATTCACTAAACATACGTTTCGACAAAAAAAGAAACAACCAATGTCTGTCACATAGCATTTGTAGAAAAAATCATTCGGTTTTTTAATTTGTAGAGAAATTTTGATGTCGGCGAGCTGAATCCGGTCTGAGTTCATTATTCAAACTTTATTATTAACTTTGACGACCGAAAATTTATAAAATTTCTTTAGTTATGGTTTTATGATTGTAATATATTAATTTGCATTTAAAATTACAAATGACGGTGGATGCACATAAAAAATATAATTTGTCAACAAACATACAGACAGAGTTTTCATCAATACAAAATTTGTTTGAGTAAACATACTTAATAAAGTATGTTCTCATTTAAGTGGACGGAATGAGACTTAAATACTATGCAGATTCATGTATAAAAATTGCAGCTTTGTTTTTGATATGTTCTAGACATTATTTAAGGCACTAAGCTAGTGGAAATTTGTTGTGTACACATAAGGCGCGTTCGGTTTGCCTTGTTTAAACTTCCAACGGACGGAATATATATGTATATATGAGTATATATATATATATATATATTGTGACCGCAACCAGATTGTTTAGCCCACTGGCATTGTGGACACAGTGCTGTGGGGAGTTGTGGGTCGCGAGCCGGCCAACGAGTTGGCAGTGGATGCGTGTAGCGAGGCCATGGTGCCCATCTGAGAGGGAAACAGTCAAACGAAAGCTTATTTTTATAATTTTTTTTGAGACCACAATAGAGACTTACGCGCAAATGCGCCAGATCCTCAAGCTTTGTGAGATCCACCAGCTCGAGGAATAGTGAATATACGACGGCCCAACCATAGATGGAGAACAGACAAAAGCTGCTCCACAATAGCACCATTATAACATTGTAGGCAAAGTACAAATCATTAACAATGGCAAAGAAGATGAGGGCTAAGGCACGCCAAACGGTGAAAATGGCAAAGGTCCACAGCCAGGGCATTACTTTCCTTTCGTATTCCTGTGGAAAGGATAATGAATTGTGTAAATGTCATATAGAGCATAAGAATTTAGCTTACCTTGCGGAGAGCGACGCACAGCAAAACACTGGTTACAAAGTTGATAATTGCCATAATGAGTGAGAATAAGGCAAATACGATTAACATGTTGCGCACTGTAAATAATATGAGTCAAATTCAGTCTATGAAATTTATGTATTTATAAATACCGTGCTTGTTGCCAACATAAACAAACTCGTACGATATGATATAGTAGCCATAGTGTGTGGAGCCTGGGGCAGCCATCGCATAGCAGTATATATCAAAAATGGTGGTGCCAATGGTGAAAAGTGAAAGAAACTGCAAAGATACAAAATAATATGAAAATAAGAAAGCTTTAATTTATCAATATGTCCACTAAAAGCCTTTCCAAAATCCACCAACATATTTCAATATATATTATTAAGAGAAAAGAACACTGTCTTGTTAACATTTACATTTAAATATAGCAGATATCTAAGTTATTACACAAACATAATTAAAACATTTTAATTATAAACAAAAAATATTTATGCACAGATGTAGTTGATCTTAGTCGCTTAAAAGCTTTGGATTCATTTGATAATAAATAAGTAATAAAAAATAAGTATATAATATATGATTTAATAATATAATACCTATTAGAAACAAGTAAATAAATATTATTATAATAATATTATTTACTGAAAATACAAACAATTCGATTGCTAACACCAAAATCTGAGCAAGGTCGGGTATAGCTATAACTATTACAAAGTTATAACTGTACTTGCTTTTTTACTGTTCTGGTATAAGTTAAGAAAATAATCTTACGACAGCGAAAAGTCCAATTAACATGGCTCCTTTTTGTATATCGATGTACTGATTGTTCTTCAGCAGGGGCCGCTGGTACCAGGGAATGCGCACGGAGCGTGTTGAGCGCGACATTTTCGAATGCAGATTTGTCGATGATCTGAATGAAGGATACATAATACATATATATATATAAATATATAAATACATTTTATATTACCTGCCCGTGGCATGGGAATAAACCGATGGGTTTGACCGATAAGTTGAGGGCGTTTTACGGCCGTAATTCATGTTGAAGCCTTTGCAATGACGTCACACGATGCGGAATATTGCAGGATATGCTATAGGCACTCGCTTAGCTGTGAACATCAAGCGCTCGATTAGAAGTATTCATACATTTTTGATAAGTAAACAAAATTGATTAACGGGTGTGTCTGCTTAATTTGATATTTTGGGTGTGTCAAGCAACGTCAAAGTTGAAGCCCAGCTTAAATGTGATCAATTTTATGGCACGTAGTAGAACAGCCTTATTATTGTATGGGTTCAGTGTGAAGGGTTGTCACTCTATTGATTTGTATGCACTTTCTAGTTGTTTTATTCATTTATTTACGTACACAAATTATTAAATATTTCGTTGCTACACAAATCAACAACAAACGCACTGAATCAGAACAGTGTTGCCCATTTCCTCTGTAGCGTTGCTTTGATGCTCTCCACTGTGGCACAACTGTTGCGCAACTGGTGTATTAATTGCATGCCTATCGATATACATTCTCATCAGCTGAGTGTCAATATTCGTTGTGACTGTCAAATGGCATTGTTATGGTTTTTCCAAAATTTCAATTCTAACGCAAATGCAAGAAAATCTCGACAGCTTCATCTTTTGATATTAATGAGCTTATTAGTTTTGGAGACATGTCACTGCCGCGAATAACGGACTATGAGATACTGGAGAAACTCGGCGTGGGCAGCTATGCAACTGTCAACAAGGCGCGCCATAAAGTGAGCCATTCTTATTATTACTTTAAATGAGTTCTCAAGTCGCAAGTAAATTGTATATTTATCTGCATTCGTGTAGAAGCAGCGCACCTATCATGCCATAAAGTACGTGGAAATGTCCACGTTGTCGCAAAGCTCACGCGACAATCTAATTACGGAAATTCGACTGCTTCGTGATCTCAAGCATAAATACATTGTGACACTTCAGGATTTCTTTTGGGATGACAAGTGAGTATTTCACTCGCAATTTGTGCTGCAAAATATACAGGGGAAATATGATTATTACTGTATAATTATAACATTCATCTATATTTTATATGCTTTAATTTATTTATTATTCACACCTATTATTATTTGCTCGGAAGTTAGGAGTTCCAGAAATGTTTCTTGAAAATAAATATATTTTGAAGACAAGCTTTATTCCTGTATTAAACCACTTATGTCTCCTTTAGATAAGTTAATAAAATAGTTTATTCCCACAGGTGATTATTGCCCAGTCTAACCGGTAAGGGGAAATTCAAATTTCAATTAAAACCTAAACCTGAACACAAATTAGTTGTGTATTTATTTCTCATGTTTTGGAAAGGTTGTCGTGTTTTTTAAATATTAATTTTATCCGCTCTGCTGGCAGTTAAAATTGATATGTATATAAAACAGCAAAAGTTGCGAAAGCAATAATCACAATCTTATAAATCTGTATTTACCCATTAAGTGCCAAATCTAAAACCTTGAAATCACTATTTTTGGTTATATTGAAATCAACATACAAAATTGAAAAATATTTAAATAAAATCATTTTAATCGTACCCAAGCGAGTTTAAATATTTTAAACTCATCTAGTGTACTTTAATACTTTTTTCTTAAATACAACTCTTCGGTACTTAAAAGAATGAGTCATTTGAATAAGCAAATCAAATGATCTGATTTCTTTCAAGCTACGTAAAATTTGCAGAGAAGAACTAAAACAAATCAAAATGTTGACTACCGTAATCTGTAAACTATACTTAGTCCAATTGCCTCGAAAAACGCGCAAAAAGATTGTGAACACTTTGTTTCTACTTTTATTTGAATATGATTAAAGTGTTGTGCTCAAGCAGGTCCAATTGCCGGCAATGAGTTAAAGTATTGGGAATCTACGCAGTTCGGATATGTTGAAATTCGAAAATTATTTCCCATTAGTGGTTATAATAAAACAATTGGGATATAAAATTATAAGCAATGGTAAATAACAGAAAATGCTTGTCAAGTTTTATACACGAAAAGCTACACAAAATGTAAACGCCCATTTCCAATGCGATCGGCAATATCATTAAAAGTAGTTAACCAAAAAACGTTTTGGCACTCTAATGGATATTTTTTGGATTTTAATATTTTAAAAATTGTTTAAGTCAAAATCTAAATATTAAAAAAAAATCGATTCAAAAAATCTAAATTTTATATATACTTGCGTAAATACGAGTTTTATGCATTGTCAAAACACCTTCTTGGCTTCCTGTCTGTTCTGTGTACGACTTATAGGTAATGACTTTTGTCAGAAAATAATTTCACAGAATTTTGGGAATTCTCCATACTGCTGATGTCTAGGATAACTCACCTTATTATTCAGAAAACACATTTCTAAAAATCAGAGCTTTTGTTTTCTAATTTTCAGGGTATATTTTTATAAAATTTAGATAAATATCTGATTACAAGCATAGAAACACAAAAATTAGTTTTGTTGTTGCCTTTCTTATTAATGTCATTAGTACATATTTTAGCTTTTCACATATTTAAACACTTTAGACAGGTGTATAAATTCATACAAAATAATTTGAACAAATCCTTACGATTTTAAGGCGATTCACTTAAGCTAAAACTCTAACAGCTAAACTCGAATATAAAATGCGAGCCAGAAAATATACTTAAGAACTAAAATAACACCAAGCTTTTCTAATTTGTAGGACAATTTCATTATTTTTAAAAGTAATTTCTAAAAACAAGAAAAACATTCAATTTTTTGTGGGGTAAATGCAGGCAATTTGTTCGCGCAAATAAAGTTGTATCTGAGTAAATCGGCGAATAATTCCGATTGCACATAGACAGTTGTAATTGAAATAGATTGAAATGTGCTAAACGACTAATTGGTCCTTTCGCTGTCTTGCAAGGAACATCTACATTGTGTTGGAGTACTGCAATGCTGGCAATTTATCTGCATTTATACGCACCAAAAAAGCGCTGCCAGAGTCAACATGTCGTTATTTTCTACGCCAGTTAACCGCTGCCGTTCAATATATGCGAGCCAATGACATCTCTCACTTTGATCTCAAGCCGCAGAATCTGTTGTTAACGCGCGACGCCAATCATGTAACTCTCAAAGTTGCAGATTTTGGGTAAGTTTCTCGAGAAGAAGCAGGCTGAATATCTTTAATGAGGTGCGTACTTTTTCTTGCAGTTTTGCGCAACACCTGAAATTGGGCGAAATAAATCAACAGCTGAAGGGATCACCGCTCTACATGGCACCGGAGATAGTGCGAAAGCATCAGTACGATGCAAAGGCCGATCTCTGGAGCGTTGGCGTCATTCTCTATGAATGCCTGTTCGGCAAGGCGCCATATTCGTCGCGGACCATCGATGAGCTGCTGATGCGGATACGCAAAGCGGAGCCCATTGTGCTACCACCGCATGCACGGATCAGCAACGAGTGCCACGATTTGTTGCGCCGTCTATTGGCTCACGAGCCGGCGGAACGCATCTCGTTCGCTGATTTCTTTGAGCATCCGTTCTTGGATCTGAAAACGTTTCCCTCGGAACAGACACTGAAGAAGGCCGTTGATCTGGTCACCAGGGCGGTGGAGTATGATGAGAAAAGTGATTATAAGGAGGCCTACTATTTGTATTGCAGTGCATTGCAATATTTTGTGCCGCTCATCACCGAGGAATCGGATGCCAGCCGACGGCAGGAGTTGCGCAATCGTGCGCTCGCCTACATGAAGCGCGCCGAGGAGATAAAAAATGTCCTCATCGAGGATGAGTACAAAATGCTGGCACAACGTCAACAGCAGCAACAGCAGCAGCATCAAGAAAAAGCCAAGGCGGCAACAACTGCCGATTCCAATCAGCCAAGCAGATCGCGCATGATTGAAATGCTTGAGCCGGATGCGCGCTACAAACAGCTTTGTACGATATTTATATGCACTCAAATTAACTAGAACTTAGTAGCGAACTCTCCTAATAAGGCAATTTGAGGCTGAACCTTTCAGAAGGAAGGATATTCTTGGTCAGCAAAAGCAGCCAAGTCGATCTATCCAAGTCAGTCTGTCTGCCGTCTGTCTGTCTATCTTGAAGAAAGTGTCGTCAAATGAATATAGTATATAATAATAATCAAGCGTATATCATTTGAGCGATTGGCCCCCCGTTTATCTATTATCGATAAAATACTTTAAGAACCACTGGTTATAATTTCGGAATGAAAGAATATTTCGTGTCTTAATATTGTTTATCATACAACCATTCGTATTTCGACCAAGATCAAGAATACATAAACTTCAATTGTATAAAATAAATGGAATATTTATTATTTTATTTGTTTAAGAAGATCGAAATATTCGTCTAAGTAAATAGGTATCTATATATATATATATATCAAAAAGGGATTGATTATTGAGAAACACCTTTTATATATCGCTATTATTATTACATATTTGAATCTATCTATCTAAGATTAATGTTTTATAGTTCTTCTATCGAATTCGAGTCCGTCTCTGAAGACTGGTCTGGAAATCGGGCGCCAAGGCGAGCTGTATCTGTACGAGCGAAAACTGGACACTGCCTTGGAGGCGTATACCTCTGCGCTGGGTATTCTGGTGCCGTTTGTGAACAATGAACCGAAGGGCGAGCGTCGCAATCTGCTGCTGCAACAGGTGAGTAAAGTGTTGGATAAAAATGTACTCTGATTGATCAGTTCGCATATGGTTTCAGCTGGATTTCTGGATCAAGGAGGCTGAGAGTATCAAGAGTATTTTAAGCGCTAAAAATTTGGATGAGGAGGAGCAAAAGATGTCCACGGTACGCAGCTGCAGTATACAGTAGAAAGTTAATAATTTCTAGAATATAGCTTTGTAGAAGTTGCTTAGTTATCTGTAACGTATCTGTTATTTAGCTACAAATGTGGTCCAGTCTAGACTATGATGTGTTGGCTGACGTAATGTGTTCTACTCAACTATCTTGTCCGGCTAATCTATCTTGTGTGTCTAACGTGCTTGATTCTCATTCTCTAATCCAAAGAAGAGTATGCTAATTTTCATAATTCTTTTAAATATTTGTGTTTAAAATATTTGGTCCTCTCTTTTGCTTCTTAATTGGTCAACTACTCCAGTAATAAGCCAGTAAAACAAATGATATACCCTTATTTACTAATTTTAAGCAATGTTCACACACAGTTCCACATTCCAGAAATAATATCACCATATGGCTGGCACATCGGACCACACATTTATTTATTTTTATGCATTGTGATTACCTTAATTAAGAT
This sequence comes from Drosophila planitibia, assembly GCA_035043785.1. Lineage (NCBI taxonomy): Eukaryota > Metazoa > Arthropoda > Insecta > Diptera > Drosophilidae > Drosophila > Drosophila planitibia. Next base: position 90,471 of record JAWNMS010000061.1, on the reverse strand, counting down.
GGTTTAGACAAAAGTCTACGTTAAATATGAATTAAAACTTATGATCATAGATAATATACAAATGTTGTTTCAATCTTGTTTGCGATTTCAGCTTTTCGAATAATTATGCCGAGTTATTTATTATAATAATAAGGTTTGTTGCTGCTGCTGCTGCTGCTGTCATCAAAAGACTATTTTGTTATCTAAATGTTTAATTATTGAATAGTAGCAACAAATGCAAAAGTGTAAAAACCCAATATGTCAATCAGGGGCCATAAAACTCGAACGCAATTCCTTGTTTAATTGTAAATCTGAGACAGTTCTATCAAGTTCTTTCAATATTCAATTCAATATTTATAACTCACTTATCGCCGACCATAAATATCTGGCCTATCGCAGCGATGTCTCCTCCTATAAAAGCCGCTATTCGCCGCGATTGGCGTCAAAAGTCTCTTCGCGTGATTCGAACAGAGAATATGCTTTCGACAACGCTCCTCCTGCTGCTGGCTGTTGCCTGGGGCAGCGCCTATGCTGCACCTCCCCTCGGAGGACGGGTGGTCAACGGCACAGACGCCACCGTAGAGGACTATCCCTTTGTGGTGGGTATAAATAAACCTATATTATTGCTATTATATATTAATGATAAGGACATATATATTGCAGATCTCGTTGCGAGGTACCACTGGCTCGCACTCGTGCGGCGGATCGATCATTGCGCAGCAGTTTGCGCTGACAGCGGCTCATTGTACAGACGGACGGACTGCTGCTCAATTGTCCGTGCAGTATGGTGTGACCAGAATTGAGTCAAGTGGACCCAACGTGGTCGCCGTCAAGCGGATCATTCAACACGAACTCTACAATCCGACCAAGAAATACGCCAATGATATTTCTCTGCTGCAGGTGGCAGAACCATTTAAGTTCGATTACGTGAGTGTGGCGCCCGTGCAACTGCCATCTCTAAACTATGCCACGCCACAGACAGAGAGTGGCGGTGCGGGAACCCTCGTTGGTTGGGGCCTCGACAAGGTGAGTTGAATGGCTTAAATAGTAAATGTTGGATTTACTCTTATAATTGTGTTGCTACGCTTAGACTGGCGGCAAGATTCAGACGAATTTGCAGCAGGTGCAGCTGAAGGTTTATTCGGATGCTGAGTGCGTTTCGCGCCACAAGGGCTCCACAGATCCACGCTACCACATCTGCGGTGGCGTCGACGAGGGTGGCAAGGGACAATGCAGCGGCGATTCCGGCGGTCCCCTCATCCACGATGGCAAACAGGTGGGCATCGTTTCGTGGAGCATCAAGCCGTGTACTGCGGCACCTTATCCGGGTGTCTACTGCAAGGTGGCCAACTATATCGATTGGATCCAAAGGAACCAAATAATACTGGCTTAGATCGACAAATAAAAACCCATGAACTTTGATTACTATTTATCAGTTATTCTCGATTTATTGCTTCTCGACTTAATCCTCTGTTCAAAGTCGCTATCGATTCGTGTGTATCGCCAATGACCAATAAATATTCAATGTAATACTAAAAAAAATTGTGAACCGAGCAATGATTTTCCTTTTTTTCAAATCTCAGCCATAAATTTTGCACATTTTTTCTTTAATTTTGCTGATAACTCAATCATGTAGCGCTTCGTTTTTTATTATTAATTGTTATTGTGATAGATCCACACAGAAGTATCAAAATCATAGCCGGCAGTGGAATACCCCAAAAGACAGGGAAAAACTAGTTTTCAAAAAGTCAGTAGTCTAATAATTAAACATTTTATGACTTTTGCTATTAAAATGTTGTCATTGGAGAAGGTGTGTGTCGGAGCTAGGATTCCAGGGAGGACATCATAAGATTTCCTCTTCTACATTTGCTGATAACAGCTAAAACTCAGACAAATCAGATTTCATTTAATGATATTTTTTGTAAAGTTCCTCAAACTGTAAGCCAAGACTCGAACCCGTTTGGTTGCTGTACAAAATCAATGACATGCCGTGTGCTACTTTTTATAGCAAACTCATTGACCACGCTTTCATGCATACCATTTCAACAAGGCAACTATGTTCGACGCACAGCATGCGACATGTTGAAAAAGAGCCGACGTCTCTCTGTTAAGCAACTGCTCTTTAACAAACCAACTTATACATGTTAACGTTGACCCAGCTCAGTTCAATGTCAGCAACATTTCTACAATATAAGACAATATTTCTATTTCTTTTATTAAAACCAAAGATTGTTTATTTTTAACCGAGAATACTGTTCGAACATGGCCAAACTACATTTATACATTATTTTTATTTATGACAAAATACTGGTACGGTTTGGACACAATATCGATATTAGCAACGGAAATGAGTTTGGGTCAGTGATTTAAAATTAAATTAAATTTTTGTTGTTCAATTTGAAGCCAGTGTCTGCATTCAATCAATATTGCGATCATTGAATGGGACACACGATATTGATATGAGACATCGATGCACCGATGCACATAAGTACTGGGAGAGGAGGCGGGTTCGATGCGCACTTCGTTCGTTGTTGGCCAGTCGACGATTTCTGTTCAAACGCGACGCACGCTTTAAGCGGACGCTAAAAACTGCTGGCGCAAGTTCAAAGTAGGCTCCAGTTCAAAGTGGTCTCCGTTTGAGGCAAAACAAAGAGTTGACATTATTTTTTAGCTAACACTGAGATTTATATGCAGACACTGAGAGACGAGAGTGAGTGCTTCATTTGTGCTTCAAGTTGCCGCTAATTTGCACCTGTGTCAATTATGACAATGTTCTTTGATGCTGAGCGTTAAATAAGCGAGGCCAACAATTGCCCTCCATGGAAATTCGTTCGTTTAATTACAAATAATTTGTCAATTGGCTGTCTAAGCAGCACCAGCAGCAGCAGCATCATCAGTACCAGCAAATGTCTGCAGTTGAAATTGAAAAAAGTGTAGCCATTATAACATTTTTGGGCAAGCTGCAAGCACAAATTTTAGCAGCCACCTGCCCCACTTTCGCTTTAATCCAAACAAAAAAAAGCATTCAAAAAGCCCAAAAGACTGCTGCAAATGCACACATAAAATAGGCTCAGGGTTTTTTGTGTTTGTGCTGCAGTTCCCAAATGGGAATTATGGCATTTAAATTGAGTTAAATTTTGTGGAAATAGTTAACGATCTGGGTTTTAAGTGCAACTATTTGATTTAAGAAACCTTTTTGGCTTATATGGCTGTACTTATATATTTATTTGCAATATACTCTTGAAAATGATATATACTATGCTTTGTGTGTAATTAATCTTGGTTATATTTGTGGTTTATTTTCTTATATTACATACAATAGTTTTCTTATTTTTTATTCATTTATCAATGGATACTCTGAATACCAGAGCGGATATTCACATGTGCAAAAAAACTTTAAAATATGGTCTACAAATTTGCCTAAATAGTTTATAATCTGCAATTAAAAATGCAGAAAGGCAACTTGATTCTTTTCATGTATAAACATGTCTTTTCATGTATAAACATGTCTTTTCTTGTATAAACATCATTTGCATACCTAAACTTAATGTCTCTAATTACACATTACTTATTATTACAATTATTCCTAACAACTGAACACTTTCGTCTGAAGAATTTAGCTCCTCAATAAGCAATTTCCGATTGCTTTTGATTTGTATTGAAAAGTAGAGCAAGAATAAATTGTAAATTGTTGTTGCATCTGGTCTGTGTTTTTAGCTTAATCTGTCCCTTCAACAATCTAAAGAACTAATTCATTCGTTTTGCTGCTAAAAAATAATAAATATTTATAAAATTTTAGAGTAATGAAGAAATTAATGATTGAAGAAAGAATGCTTTGCATTTAAGTATATAATATGCAACTGAATTATATGCAATTATCCGATCTGGTAATGACATACGTAACTACAAACAAAATTAAATTAGAAAATGTACAAATGATTTTTGGGACTTATGCGTACATACTTCGCCGAGAGTCTACTATATTATTATGTAATATATATGAAAAATAAATATTATTGGGATTGTTTGAACTGACATTTTAGCAAATTTTATGACAAATGAAATTAGTAAAGAGACTGGGATTAAGTTGTTATGAACTGTATTTTTGTACATTTGGAGCATTTGGGTGGCAGTAATAGGCTTTCAATTAAAATGTCGAAATTAGTAAAAAAGCAAAACTTAGCTATGTTGTTTATTAGCTTGCTTAAGTACTGTATTCAACACAGATTACAAACCATTTTATTTAAAGGTGACAAACACTAACAAAATACAGAAAGAACAAAATAAACATTGTAAAAACATCAAATCAAAGAACTAAAAGCTAAAACTAAAAACAAGATAGGCGACAAGACCGCAAAGGACCCTCGACCAAACAAAACAATAAATAAAATAAATAAAAACTACAACAAAACGAGTGAAAATAGCAAAATTGCAATTTTTGTGATTGGGCGTGTTTTTTGCCGTATGCATCTGGTGTCCGTGTCAAAGGTTACAGCTCATATGAAAATGTCGCACGCTAACCAAAAAGCAATGACAACGAAAGCCGTATCTGTTGCCAAGGTCGCATCAACTATGGAGGCCTTTCAGGCCCCCCGGACGGCAGCATCTGCAGTTCCTGGTCCGCAATGGGTGGTTCTCTTGTTGGCCGCCATTTTGTTTTGCAGCAGCAGCTTTGGACTTGTCGATGGTCTCAAGTGCCACATGTGCGGACAGTACAACGAGGGCGTGGGATCCATAACTCCCTGTACGAACTACTCCAAGGAGATTGAGCATCTCTATCTGAAGGAATGTACTAAGAAGAGCGAGAAATTCTGCGTGGTAAGTTTTCTTATAGCAGCCGGCTGAAATCTTGCAAAGTTCATTTTATCATTCCGAGTTTGCATACCACACTTGAAACTTGAAATATATTCCATACCTGTTCAAGCCTGTGTCAAATATAGGGGCTGGCAAATTGCTAAAATATATCAATGTGCAAATTTTGAGGTTGGATAGATAGATTAGGATAAATTGCTGGCATCCATTCTCGCCTCCCTGAACCACCTCAGAAATCCAGCTCCAATCCATTTCTCCCGCAGTCTTAGAGCCAGATTCATCAAATTTTAAAGGTGAATTAATGACAATAATTTTCGAAGCACGAGCCTCGCACCACTCAACTCCCTCGATCTTACTTGTGTTACTTATTCATTGTGAACTTATTTTTTAATTTAATATTCTTAAGTTAAACCAATAGATAAGATTATTGTCGCACGAAGAAGTCTGCAATTGTTTAATATTATTACGCATGGAAACGACATGTCAGAGAGGGCAAATCAGAGAAGGCCATTGTCTCATGGTCGCATTTCTACTTGAATATATATATATATGTATATATATATTTATTATGGATGTGTGTCGAGGATTCCTCCTCTCTTTCACAGAACCTGCAGAGATTCTTACTATATGCACCTAGTCTTGTTAGGTGACTTATTAGTCTACAGTGTCCTGTCAATAGACCGGGAAGTATCCTAAGATTGTTCTTTCCCATGGTTATAACTTGCTTAAATCGCTTGAGATTATAACCACCTAGGAGACATCTGGCTTGCCGGAGGCCTCCTGCCTCCGACCAGCTCTGCTGCGCATCTGTTTCTCTTCATTTCTAAGGACCAGCCGTATAGTGTGTCTACCTATGCCACAATACGGTTCTTGTCCAATCAGGGGCCCTTCTGCCCCCATTCTCGCCTGCTTATCAGCCGCCTCGTTGCCCGCTATATCCCTGTGGCCCGGGACCCATCGCAGTGCAAGCCTATTGTGAGTTTCAAGTAGGTTTAGCTTTGAACGAGCCTCCTGGACTATCTTTGATGTTATTTTAGTCCCCGTTATTTCATTTAATGCTGCTTGACTATCGGATAGGATGGATATATCTGTATTCCGATAGTTACGTTTTAAGTTAAAGTCCGCACGTCTTCCTATATATAAATAAATAAATAAATAAATATAATATATAGTCTTTATGGCAAACGAAGAAGATTCTTGTATTGATGTTTGGGTAACGTGTGTAATTATAAAAGAAATTAATAAATGTGATTTTCAAATGTCATACGCGAATTTGTGTTCCATTTATATATGCTTATGTTCTTAAAGTACTTGAGATTGGCGCGTTTAAACCAGCAAACCGACATTTATTTACACATTTACGTTACAAACAAACTAGCACGTGGAAAAGATAAGGTCTTAAGAAAAACGCATGTGGGAAATTGAAAACACAAACTAGAATCTAGAATCAAGAAGTAAATTAAATAAAAATGAATAATGTAAAGCAAATTAGCGTTAGTAATTATTATTACCAATTAGTAGTAATCATTAATAGATAATTACTTCAGAGCCTTTCTGCTTACACATAGAATATGCTATTTGGAAATATATGTATTTTATGCAAATTATTTATACAATCCTTTGCGGTCTTGTGTAGAAGCAAGTGATATCTTGCAGGATTGTCGTAATGTATCTATGTGTTGGATGTGTGTGTGTGTGTGGGTTTGTGTGTGTGTGTATATTTGGGACTGTGTGCACAATTTGCCCATAAATTTCCTCGCAATGTGTGCTCGTGACTCTCCCGGGTGTCTAGTCAGAATGGCACCAGCAGAATCCCAGCCACTTAAGGGATTGTCCGTTAGTTTGCTTTGGTAATAATTAAATATTTAACAGCTATTTGCCACACACAGCTTGCTTGCAAATTGCCTCGAACTAATGCACAGTGGCAAGTGTAGTAGATGAAAGCCTACACTTAAGCTTATTGAAAATAAACCAAATTAAAAAATATATTTATAAGATAAAATATTCAATTTGATTATTACTCATATTAGATCTACATAGTATATGTATTTATTTGTTGACTAAGAAATTAAGACTCTGCCCACTTGCTACATATGTGTACATATATATAAATTGAAACTAGAATTAGTTTATGTGTATAGAATATATATATTTTATGAGGTCACAGATGCCAGGTCCTGCCTTTACGTACTTTACCACAACTTAATGAAATCCTTTATAACAATTTAATTTTTCTCTGAGTATATCGTAAAATTCTTGTTATTGGCCCGATTGTTATTCGAGGGGGTCTAAAGATTAATGACTGCATTTTAAAAGGGCTCGTTTCTTTAACCCACGTACTATACAATGCTTTTACTTATACATTCTGTCTCTCATTTAACGCCTTGCAGTTTGTTCTTGATAGTTCCCATTCATTTTGACATTTACTGCAAAGTGGCTAATTAATTAGCAACATAATTTAAGCTAGCCTTAAACTGATGGGTGGCAAGGAGTGTAAGGTGATGCTCCAAAAAGTAAAATGAGAGTGTTGCGAAGGAAAACAAAAAACAAAAGGATTCCTCGGCAAGTCGAAGAAATTACACCCTTTCACATATAAGCTTTAAAATGTTATACTTTGAAAACATAATATCTTTTATATAAACAATTTTTGTCAGATCATTTTCATTAATTAAACAAAATAGTCACAAAATTATCATATCCTTTTTTCGGAGATTCTCCAATCCATGAAACAAATGTTGGATCAACATTAAAAATCCCTCAAAAATCCTATAAAATCTTTTTATTTTTAAAAGTTTTTATTTGAAATGCATAAATATTAAATTGTATTTTTAGTTCAATTTAATTTATTCTATTTTTTTATCCTTCTGTGTCCACTGGTATTGTAAATGTACGCACTAAATTATCTTATCTTTCGCAAGTGCTTAGAAAATGTTGTTTGCAATTTTGAAATATCCACAGAAATCTTATAAATCTTTTCCTTTTTTTTAGTTTAATTATGAAATTGTATTTTTAATTTAATTTCGTTGAATTTATTTATTGTCTGTCTCAGTCGCGACGTAAGTCGAGATTAAATAAATAAAATAAATATTGTACATGTACGCACTAAATTATCATATCTTTCGCAAGGGCATAGAAAGTGTTGTTTACATATTAACAGCAGGCAAAATACACACATAAGCACAAGCACTGACGATTACGATTAGAGCGTAGTAGCAGCCGGCGCCCTCTTATCGTTGTTTTATAAAAGTTGAAGGGTTTCTGGGAGCTGTTATGGTCGTTGTTGTCGGTTTCTGTTGTAGTGCTGACAGCTGGGCCTGAGCCTCGGCATGTGGCATTGTGGTTGGGCGACTGCTATTGTGTTGCTCTGGCAGGGCTTATGATTAGTTTTATGCTAGTCGGCTGTTGGTTGGCGCCGACTGTCGGGAATCTGCTCATCTTGTAGGATTTACATTTAAAGCTAGCTGCAAGATGGATGATCTGACTTGCTTTTGCATACAATATTTCTGGTATACGTTGCCATTTACAATTATAAAATGCAGGGCATAAGGTCGTTCACACATGACCACGAGCGAGCGCACACACACTCCCATATATACTCACACACACACACACACACACATACTCACACACACACATATATATATACAAATACGTGGCATTTGAGTTGGACAAACAATGCCACCATTGTTGAAGCTTGTTTGTATTAGGCTCCAGCACGTACACAAATACAAAGCAAGCAAGAGTGCTCCAGTCGAGAGGGGTCGACTAGGCGACAATCTGTACACAAGTCATGATCTATCATTATTCGTACTCTTAGAAAATATATATCAATGACGCCATTCAATTTTCATTTGGCTAAGTACTTAAAATTATTTCGCTACTGCTAATAATTGATAATATGAACATTAATTGACTTGATCTGAGTCTCTAACTCTTAGTCAGTCAAACAGACAAAACTGTCTACATCAACTCGGCTTTTGCTTTTGCTACTGATTAAGAATATATTTCCCCTCTGGTGACGGAGATGCTTCCTTCTGCGTGTAGCAATGTCAATTTTCACAACTTCATACCCTTTATCGAATTTTAAAAGGGTATAGGGTACACAAAAATAAAATAAAATTAACAAAATTACAAAATATCGTCTATATGTAAATCTTGATCACGTGACAACAACGTTGAATAGAAATAGGAGTAAACTCAAAGTTGCGCTACGTCATTTATTTTTCTCTTATTCGCTCAAGCAAGCGATTCAAAGAATAGTATCAAATTTGTACAAATTTGTTACTAAAAAAGTTGTGTCAAACACAATAATATAAACAGACTATGCTCTATTTCAACTGGAAGAACTCAAGGATAATAACTCTAATTCAGCTGCCAAGTATTAACTTCATCAGGAAAATATTGTCACTTGTCACAATAAAATATATAATTTTGTTAGTAATATAAAATATGCTCTATTTTCACAGTTAATATACATTTAATGTCTGCGAAAATGTGGAAAAGTACTTAAAATTTCTTCTTACAGTTTATAAGTAGTATATTTATGCATAATATCAACATTGCTATACTAATTTAACTTGCCACAAGTAGTTAAGTCACATTAGTGTTGAATTACTTCATGGAAGAACATAGCTTTGCATTTATATCATGCGACTTGTTCTTTTTACATTTTTAATTACTTGCATGTTACATAAGAGCTTAGGCTATCATGGCAGAAATGACAAACAGCTTTTTTCGATTAGTGAGTCAAGTTGAAGCTTTTTCTCTTTCGTTTGAAGGATTTTGTGCAAATGTACTGATAAACTGTCATTGATGAAGGTTTTCGAGACAGAACGTGGCTGCCTGTGCGGTTAAGCTATGGCGTGTCAAAGCCACTTTGTCAGCCCATTGAATACAGCCAGCCAGCTCCGGCTGGCAGAGAAGAGCATAAATTATGAGCAGAAATCTGTCTAATTTGCAGACACATACATCAGCAATAAAATGTATTGTATGTGTTGTTGTGCACATAACGAAGATTGCAATACGGTAAAAAAATACATAATGAAAAATGATGCTGAACACTCAGCATACAAAAAGGAAACAAAGCCTGCCTGTCCCAAGGTACCAGCAGGCGAGCTAAAACAGCTGCGTCCATCTAAAAAGCGGTGGGCATGGCAAATTAAAATGGCTGTACGCAAAAACGTGGGAGATAATTTTAGTATGTAACAGAATCAACACAAATGTACAAAATTGAGTAAAATATCGAATGACAGCTGCCGTCAAAATAATAGTAGTGCACAAATATGTTTTGGAAAATAATAAAATTAATACTTATACTTATACTTAACTATAGCTCAAAAATTGTGCAAATTTTATTTAAGCACATACAATCAAGTTAAGTTGGAGTTAAGTAAACTTTTAACGATGGGATATCTACAAAACGATTCACAAAAAGAATACGAGTTTTTAAATTTATCAGAAATACATTTTTCAAAATAATGTAGTGAAACTTCCTTAGCTTTCGCTGGGGTTAAACGATATTTCTAAAACGTAGAAGTTTTTTTATTTTATATTTATTATACTTATACACAGATGCTATATTTTAACAGTGCTATTTTGTTAGCAAAGTTCAGAACGTCTTTTATATCATCATTTATAGCTAAGATTGCTGTTCTTTCTTTTATTAGATTAAACACACAAACACAGAATTTTTATTCATATATGTATGTCTATATGATATCTATATGATACACGCGAATGCTGGCAATAAAGCCCACATGTGTACAAGTTGCAATTTATTGCGATAAAACATTAAATATTTTATATCCTTCTGGCAAACACATAACTAGAGAAAATTGGATTTAAAGTGTAATTGTAAGCTGATTATATCATAATAAAAAATGGAATATACGTATAAATGCGATAAAACAAGTACATTTGGCAGTGTGAACCAGACAAAAAATATTTTAACATACACTTCACATAATTGTTGTAACATTTACATGCAAATGTTTTATTTTAGTTTTGACGGCCTGATTTTCCCCTCGTTGTTCGAAAATCCGCAGCTGGCGCTTTTGAAGTTTGTCGCAGTACAAAGTGGTGAATATGAGAGAGATTAAATTGATAAATGCGCTCAAAACACATCCTAAAGGCAGCCAGAAGCCACCAAAAAGCTTTTCCCAGAGATAGTACATAAAAACGCGAAATGCGAAACAGCTCACAGCGCTTGGGATCAATTTAACCAAAACAAAAAATAAATAAAAAAGTCTCGAAAAGTAAACCGTTTTAACGCCAGCTGTCTGCCCCAAAATGAACGCACACATTTACCGATTTACAGCACATACAACCTATTTTGTTTTCCATGGCGCAAATTTTGGTAGCGACCATTGAAAATGTCAGATGTCTAGTTGCCCTATACGAGCACTTTAAATCTTAAATCAAGAGCCATGACAAGATATGACCACCTCTCTCTCTTTCTCTCTGTCTCTCTCTCTCTCTCTCTCTCTCTTCCTCTCTCTCTCTCTCTCTCTGTTGGCTTGTCGGGGTTTGAGGTCGATTGTCTACCACTTCCCCTATTCAAGTCACTTTCAGTGTACCTTTTTTGGAATGTCGAGAACACACTTTGCACACTTGTGAGTCACATGTTGGCATGTTTTGTCGAAATCTGTACTGTAAGCCAACGTGGTTCAAATGATTCGTTTGAAGTACACAAGTGCATATCGGTCAGAACATGTTTGTTGTGCTTTGCGGATAGCTCAACTATGTATTAAAATGTGGCCTGGATTGTAGGTATTTTGAAATGTTCTACATATCTGGTAACTGGGTGCCTCACTGTGCCCTTTGATTCGCTCTCACCTCGTTTTCTTTAAGTGGCCGTCATCCACACATACACACACACACGCTCACATGACACACACACACACACACACTCGCACACAAACGGACGTACTCACACACATACACTGCAATCAAAGGTATGTTGACGTCCAATTTGGCCACTGTTGATTTGTGTCGAAGGTTTTTTCGTCTCAGGCCACTTGCCCGAGGTCGTAGCCGCTTTTAGGTTTTATTGCCTGCGCCTGTCAGTTACGCAACCATTCTGTGGCATAGCCTTTTCTTTTTTTCGTATTTTTTCCGGAGTCAGGCTTTTTTTTATCTAGGCAACAAAACCTGAAATGTTTACACGTGATTTATGGCGCGGAATTTTCGGTTACGTGGCTTCTTCACGTCATCGTCTGCAGCAGCTATGCAATTTTAATGGTTTTTGCTGCTAGCCAGAGTTGGACGCTCTACGAATTGAATATGGGTTCAGACGGTTCCATCCGTATAACGGACGGACAGGAAGACATGACTATCGACTCAGCCATAATATATATGAAATATACAAATGTACGTTGTGGGGTCAAAAATGCTTCCTTCTGACTGTTTCATGAATTTACACAACTTTATATCAAAAGAGATGGATTAATTCCATCAAAATGTTTTCAAAATTGAGAAACAAGATTAAGGGGATCGGAGAGGCCTCTTTCAATTCGTTCAACATTTCGTGTCAAAAGCATATACATAATACTACTCCTCCCATTTCGCACTTAAAACGATTTATTCTCACACAGAAAATACCCAAACGGTTGACTGCACATATTTTCAATAGAGTGCGAAACTATGGCATTGAGCATCTATGTTCATTAGGGCAGAGTGAAACTAAAAAATGATGTGTACTCGTTCATGTCTGCGTCAGACAGGGTGTTAAGACTCTGGTGCCAACCCCACAGGAGGGCGGGCAAATCGATAACACTTTGATGTACCTTAAGTTGGACACACTAAAATCGTATATGTATATATGTGTATTTTACATTTAGAGGTAGAGCACCGAAACTAAAGCACAGATTACTAACAACCACACCCACAATACATATAATTGTTGAAGAAATTACTTAATATAGTAAAGATTATGTTAAGAGGATGTAAAAACAGAAAAACAATCGCACTGAATTTTAGAAATTCGCCATACTTTTGACTCCAGGGTAACTCACCTTATTATTATTCAGAAAGTATATTTCTACAAGCGAGGGGTTTTCTTTTCTTAATTTCAGGGCACAGTCTTTTTTAGATTTTAAAAATACATATTTTACTTGCAGGGATTTTATTAGAAAGGATTTTTTCTGAAAATATCTGTTTGGACATCAAGGCATTTCTTAAAATAGCAAATAAACTTTTAAATTTTTAGCATTTTTTTTTTTGCCGGGTGATTTTTATTTTAGGGCAACTTTTTTCTGGAGTGTAAGCAAATTTGTATTATGCACAGTAGTATTTATTTAAAAATTCTTGTAAAACTACTTTTGAGTACATCATTGTTACAGTTATGTATGTGAATAGTATTTGTCGATATAGTTATATGTCGGTATAGTTTTCTACCCAGCATTCGGCTAGTTTGCTACTGATCCTAAGTCAGAAACTCATATCTGGTTGTGTCAAAAATATAATATATATAAATATAAAACATTCTTTCAGCTGAAACAAAAAAAGACGAGATGCTGAATACAGCAAGCATGAAAAGTCATGACTTTTTACTTTGGACGACAGTGTTCACAATAATTGTATCCATGATGGCGATTGCAGTATTTTCGGGACTTAATCATTCAATGGGGAAATTCAGATCGATGCTAGTAACTCTGTTCTTGGTGTTTATGATTCACTATCTCATCGGAGATCCTATCAAGTTTGCATTGCTTTCAATTGACGCCTCCTGTTGGCCTACGAAGCAGAGTAAGTTCTCCACGGAAAAGGAGGCCACCCATCAAAGTCGGCTGGATTATTTAAAGTTGCGAGTGCGAAGCTTACGTGCTCATCTATATATTACGGAAAACCACCGTGACGAGAGCATAAATTGCAAGTACAAAAAAATTATCCATGATCTTTGGCTATATGGCAGATACTTTGTTTTTGTGGTGTTCATGGTATTGGTAGCATGCGATGCGTATACGTACCACACTAAGGATAACATTTACCGACTCTTCCGTGATAATCACACCATATACTATGGCTTGTATGAGGTTTACGATATTTCTGATGCCTATGATTTCATCACGTCGTCACTGGTAAATGCATTTCATCCGGCCGATCGTCAATCTGGCCTATCAGTGTGGGTGCACAGCGAGCAAACATTTATGCTAGGAGTTGTGCGGCTACGGCAACTGCGTCTGTCAGCTCAACATTACAGACTGAGTGAACCACCGTTCTCTAAAGAGTCATATATGCCTGAATGGAAGTCGCCGTTTTTAGAGTTACCTTATTCTAAGATTTACTGGCGTATCTACGGGCCCTGGTTGCCTAGAAGCCCGGCTACATCGGACGATTTTCTAATGGATTTCGTTCATAAGGGGTATTTCCGTAATTACCCTGAGTTAATGGGATATGAGGTACTACTTGCTAGGAGTCGTCAAAATAGTCTTAGGATTCTGGAATACCTTAGTAAGAGCCAGTGGCTCAATTACAATACTTCAGTACTCTTTATGGACTTTGCGCTATTCAACACTGACGCAAACATTTTAAGTGTGTGTACAATGCGTGTGGAACAGACACCCTTTGGCAGCACTATTAATCATCTAAAAGTGGAGAGCGTGAAGCTGCTGGAAAATATGAGCCAGCTGTCAAATGCGGCGATAGCCTTGAGTATGGTTTATGCCATCGTTTTTCTCCAGTTTTTCAAAGCACTTACAGTGAAGTTGTGGTTCGAGCCAAGCGAAATTCACAGCATGTGGAACAAAGTGGATGTAGGCATATTTCTGCTCAATACAACTTTGTTAGCACTTATTTTCATTCGTGAAGGGATAGTATCGAAGATTCTGGAGAACATTGAAGGTGACAGCAAAATGGACTTCGTTAAACTGAAACATGCATCTCGCTTGCACGTGCTAATCAGAGTGATGATTGGTTTTCTTATCTGTATAACAACCTTGAGGCTGTGGAAGGTGTTGCAATTCTCGACAGTCTTTCAACTCTTCACGTACACAATTAAGCTTGCGTGGAGAGCTGTGGCGACTATTCTAATCGTAATATGCATATTTATATTGGGCTTTGCAGTGTCGGCGTCAACCATAAATGGCAACAATAGCTTCTTTTTTTACCGACTGAGCAAGAGCATCGCCACTTGCATGTGCTTCTCATTCGGATTTAGTGTTGGTGTCCATCCTAAAGATCTATTTTATGGTGGAAAGATTCTCGGAATTATCATGTTTACGATCCTAGTATTCGTTACTGCTGTAATGCTAGTTAATGTTTTTGTATCGCTTATCAACGACTACTTCTCAACTGCCAAGGACCAGAGGGATACTCGATATGAACGTCATATAAGCATTTTCCAATTTTTGTATGTCGAGTTTGCTTTTTATATTCAGTGGTGGCAAAGGTTTCGCATTTTTCGCAAATACTACCATCGTCACAATCGCACTGTTAAGGAAAATATTCAGAAGCATCTGGATTACCTAGATAAATATAGACATCGAACAGAAGGCTTCCACACTTTCGAGACAGAGAAAAGGATGGCGCAGACTGATTTGGTTTTGGAGCATGAACAATCTAGACAGCAACAGGAACGAATTTATACAATTGGGGCTATCCTAAATACTCAAATTGATATTCTCAATAATTTGATATCTACGGAAAATTATAGTTGATCAATAGAAGCGATTATACCAAATATATTCGCATATAATTTTACGAAATATGATTGACCATTCTCCTATTTAAATTGATGAAGCTATCCAGATCCCTTAACAACGAGGTTCGGGTTTAATGGATTCAATGTATTGCACATATAAATACATCATAGATTATCTCAATATAGTTTGATTACATTATGAACATTTTTATAATTACTTGGACTGCTGTCCATTTAAATTGGTTAAAAAGTATACATATATTCTTGCCTAGCTAGTTTTCACGCCTCTTAAAGGGTTTCCTAGCAATGTACTTTTCAAATTTGGTGACTCCCGTTTTCAAATTGTGTGAGATATAAGGTTTTATCTGTGTGGCTGACAAATTTCTGGCTTTACCGATTTTATTGTCTCCTAGTGGACGAAGCACCACAATTTAAACACTTTGTCCGACGAGGGCACAGACAAGTATATTTTTCAAGTTTCAAGACTCTAGTTTGAATGGTGGCCAAAACAGTTCACACAGGCGGACGGTCATTTCTAGTTCAGCTCGACTTTTGATCGTAATTAAGAATATGCATAGATAATTTAAGGGGTCGGAGATGCCTCCTTCTACCTGTTACATGCTTTTGCACAATGTCATTATACTATTTTTATCCATTTTGAATGGGTGCAGTGTATAAAAATAGGATCATTGTTTATTTTTAAAATGTATATTTAATAGAGCAGTTAATTGAATACATTTATAACCGTACCAAATGAAGAAGGCAGAATTCAAAAATTAGGGTAGTAATATAGCAGCCAATTGATATTGCTAAAAATTCGGAGAAGCTCAGAATCGTAAGCGGTTGTTCATAGTCGAAATAATTCAAAAATGAGGTGTTTCTGTAATAGCAAAACACAATGGTTATAGTAAGAACTGTTTTGCATATCCAAATGCATGCTCGCTCGTAACTGTTGCAGGAGTCATCGCTGAAGCGCCACGGTCCCAAAATGGGTTGCATCATAAACCAGTTGGTATAGTAGAACTTGCTATAGAATCGAAACCCTAATATAAACTTTTTGAAACCCTTGACTTTCCTCATGTGATGTATTTGATTTTTAGCCCATTGTTTTTTATCTTCTGCTAGGCAAGAGACTCGAATTTTCTGTCCACGCTTTAACCACATATGTATGGGAAATGTATAGCTTAAATCGCGCCGCAGATCGTCCACTTGGATGTCCCGACAGTACCAGGTTGGATACCTGCCCGATATATCATGGCTAATAGTCAGTTCGCATGGCAACTCCACTTTCCGGTCGCTAACACGTATCATGCATGACGTATTTAATACCAGATTTGGATCTATCGGGTTCTGATATATAATGATCTTGTAGCGCCCCAGATTCGATAAAAACACCAATTTAATATTCGCTGTAGTCTTCCCTAATAAAGTGCCAGCCGTGCGCATATGCACGATCACATTTTCAGTACTTGGGTCCACCTCATCCCGTTCAAATTTAATGACACGTACCAAATTCATTTTTTTACGGTGCAAACGTCGTGTGGCCAGTAGTAGCAGGGTAATGGCGCTTAAAATCACAAAGCAGTTAAATAACAAGCAAACCACATTAAGAGAGTCTTCAATGGCATAGCTTCGTATTTTTTCTATGGGGAATGGCCCAATTGCGTACTCTTTGGAAGTAAATATGGACAGATGGTCATTGTCGCATTGAAAGGTATTTGGAGTCTGTTGTAAGTTTTGTGGATAACATCCTTTCTTCAACCAGTGCGGATAACCATCGCGCATACCCCACACTAAGCACTCCTGGGCACTGAGGCGATAATGGTACTTGGCGGTTGCAGTATCGAATGAGTTCGCCTTATATACAGCTATGTAAGCAAAGCCCTCGCCAGTACATCGATTTTTTAAAATAATATTAGTCTCATGACTACCTTTCGGCACAAAGCAGCTCTTGTCGTGGAGATTAATCAGCGTGGGCTCCACATTCATTGTAACTAGAACCCGCAGTACTGCTGTGCTGTTCATAAACTTCACCAGCATGTTAACTGGGCCCTGCAACTTTACTTTGTATATTAACATATTGTTATGAATTTCATCGGAATGTTCGAAGAGACGGATGTTCTGATTTTCATTACGACGTAGATTCAATTTATACCATTGCTTTGACGTAAGTCTCAGATTGCTGCGTCGATTGCGGCCAAGAATGTTGACAGCCAAAACAGCGTTAGATGGGGACCAAGCTTCAGGTGCCCACCAGAACATATTATAATCGAAACACCACGTATGTAGCAGGAGATCGTTGGTCCTAAGCATCCAGCGATGAGCCTCCACTGATGGAAGAGGTACTTCTATAGTGCAGTACGTGGAATTCGAAGTGTATATGATATGGTCATAGGATTCATGCATTTGCACCATATAACTAACATGTTGTGTGGCATATTCGTAGGGCTCCTCCGGTTGAACGTAACGAGTTGATTCCTCGCCAACTATATTCCAGATTTTGAAGATTAAGCTGACTGTGTTTAAATACCTGCTAATGCGTAATGTTATTTCCTTATCGAAACGTAACCAATCGACATACTTTTCGTCAAACGGGCCGTCGAAATCCCAGAGAGGATAATTTTGTTGAGTTATTCCCTTGTTCTCCTTCAAACAATATTCGATTATATTGGTTATTACTTTGCCCAGGTTGAGACAGGACTCTAGTGACATATCTAATATTTCGGTATCCTTTCTGATATAATCTAAAGTAAATTTTACTCTCTGTAACATATATAAAACCACTAAAACCTCCAAGCTATTTACCACCGGCACAGCTGAAATATAATTGTGACATATTTCCAGCGTATTTACCATTTCCAAGAATGTATGCGTTCTATCCGTTTCTATAGTTTTAAAATATTTTAACACATCATGTACGTTATTTTGGGTTTCTGATAACTTTTGAAGTATACAGAATGCCCTCTGTGCTTTCCCATCCAAAAGCGCCGACTCAACGACCTCAGGTCCTTGCAAATTCGTGGGCTCAACTGTAATGGCGACAGTCGTATGTGCGCAGGGAAAGCCAGTGACACAGATGTCCACTGTTAATTTATGCAAAACAGTAAGGTGAAGTAAACTGCGGCCTGTATTGGTTATGTCTGAATATATGCTTCCAAGCTTAAAGACATAGAACATCGGCAGGTTATTCATCGAAATATAGTTAGTGCAATGAATAACAAATATTGTGACGCATTCAAGGCCAGTTTCAGGCGTTGCAGTACAGGTTCCGCCAGTTGGTGGCAGCCAATTTTGCAATCTGAGCTCATTGTGTCCAGTTCCAAATCGATTCGCGATGTCGAGTTTGATCGTAAGCTCGCCGACTAAATCTGTGGGAAGTGTAGTCACCAATCGCTGTTTTTGCTCCATATCGACGCCATTTACGGTCCAGGTGTAGGTGACGGGCTTTGTGCAGTTGTGGCAAACAGCGCGCAAGTGCAATACAGAGCCCGCACTGTAAAAATTGTGCTGGCAGTTCTTTATGCACTCAATCTCTACGCAGATCGGTTCTGTTTCACTGACTAACCGAACAACTTGGGTGGCGGTATGGGTGCGGCTCCTTACAAATTTATTGATTACCGTCAAGGTGATAATGTTTGTTGAGTCTACCTTAAGACTTTTAGTCGGAATTTTAATCGTCGAACCTGTAAAGATCCCAATAAAACAACAACGCTTTCTAATAATAAATACTTACTAGAACTTTCGAAACTAAGGGTCGTCTTATCATTTCCGTCTTCAGAGCTTAAGAACCAACTATACGTTAGCTGCTGAGGGGTATGCAAACTTACAGCCGGCTCACGACTCCTTGAGCCATCAAGATGCAACCACTTACTTTTGTCATTTACTTCTCTGTAATCGCCGCCTACAATATCGGCAATTACAGCAGGCGCTGTCACGTTAATATAACACTAAAAAATTCTGTTGTGATGTTATGTATTTGCTAGGTGCACCATATACTTACTCTAGCGATTACCCAAGGTCCGTAAAGCTCCTTAAACTTCATCTGCACCGTTAGTATTAGATTGGGATAATCTCTTAGCAGATAATTGTACCACAATGTATAACGTGGTATTTTAAACAATAACTGATTACTGTAATCTGTAGTAAAATAAGCAACTGTAAAGAGAGAGACTTAACGTAAGATAATATTGGATACGACCAGTTGTACAGAAGTCTTCTTACAGTTTTCCCCAATGTTGTAAATGGTCCAAATGGTGGTTATTAATCTATTAGAAGAGAAACAACGGCGTTCTACAATCGCTTGAATGTTTGTAAAGCGGTCGACATTCACCGACCGAGGTTCATACATGCCTTTCTTAAACACTATTACGGGAATGCAGAATACGGATTTCGGTTTTACTACATGCACTTTGAGTGACAGATCTAGCAATTGCGGATTCTTTCCCAAGGACCTAATGGACACACTTAATGGATTTGCACCCAATGTAAAATGCGTAGCATTAAATACCAAATAACGGGCGTTTGTATACGGCAGATGCATATGTCTTCTGATGCTTAGCTCTTGCAGAGTTTCCGTTAAGTTGTTTGTATGCTGGCTGCGTAATGTTTTCGGCCCTGGCAGATCTGAGAGTGTCATATGCGCAATTATATATGTGGGCGTTGATATTTTTATCTGCAAGTCATCAGTGCTCAGTCTCTCAAAACTCAGAACAACATTCTCCCTGATCCCATATACGGCACGCACATTGTAACTACATATTGGTTTGATGTGCTCAATGCGTTCGATGTCGTATCCAGTTCTTTGGCTCCGATAATTACAGATTGTCTGACCCACATAAGGAACACAAGAGTCGTTTGGCGTGCATGTGTTTTCGTCTGTATTGCAAAGATTCTTAACTTGCTCACAGTATTTGCCGCGAAATGCTTCCTCATAGCATGTGCAATTTGGCTTGCCCCCGACTATTTCACATTCACCAGCAAAGTTGCAGTACTCTGGTGAGCAACGGTTTAACGAACTTACCAGGGCGAATAAGTTCCACAGTACAGGCGCAAAAAAGTCAGCTTTGTCTATATGCATGATGGTGAACGATGTTTTCAATTTTGTAATATCTCACAGCCTGCTGAAAGCACTAATAAATTGAGGGATTTAATTTAACTAAATTGTTAAATATATCCATATATTCAAAAAAAAATCACAAATTTGAAATTTTTAAAAATTTGAGCGATTTCTGTTGACTGTAGTCATTAAATACTTTTGGAATTGTAATTGATATTATTTTATTATTATCGTAATGCAATGTTCTTGCTGTGGTGGGCCACTAATGCTCTAATTATAAACATAAACTCCTAAGACAATATAGATATCAAAAAGTATCACTTGCCATTATATCACTTCTTATTAAGTGTGAAAGCGCCTTTATCCATGAAGACAGGTACACATGTAGGACTTTTAAATTTTAGAACTAATATTTAAGGAATAGCTTTTTGTAAGTGATATATTGAATTAGGCAAACATCGATGAAAGACATACCCGCTTTAAGTTATTTGAGTATATTTGTGCAGCCGTTGACACTGTAAATACAAAAGTTCTTAAAACTTAAAATAAATCTATCTATTTCTGATTGCTGGTGGTTACCAGATAAGTACAGCCAACAACTAAATCAGTTTATTGCATTACGTCTACGCCATGGCCAAAGGCAGCTCAGCTTTCGACATTTTTGGCAAACATATTAAATTTCGATTCTGCATGGAGCGGGTTACGGGTGCCATTTTATTCAAGAGTTCATTGATGTTGCTACCTGTTTGTGTGGGCGTTTTACAACAAATTCCACTTGCAACATATTTGCAGTGTATGAGGCAAATGGAAACTGTCGGATTGAAAACTTGCTCGGCGGCTGCACGTCTCTTTTTGGTGGAAAGCTTGCCTATATTAAAGTGCATCAACATCCACGCACATAGAAAATAAAATATCAAGCATTCCTTCACGTTGGATTTGATGTACGGATGGAATTCCATTTGATTGAGAGGGGGTGCTAAATTCTTCTATGCAGCGGACCATTCTATACACCGGACAGCGTACCGTGCGCACTGAATGTGAAAACTCCATCGTGAATTCAGGGCTTTTGAAACTTTCGACTGGCAAATCAATTTACTTTGTAATTTAAACACTTTTATATTACACATATATTAATCTGTTAAAAGGTCAGTAAAGTTATTAAATTGTATAAAAACATTTTTTTTTCCATTAATATTAGTGATCCAGTCGAGAGTGCGTGAAAATTCTATTATAAGGCGTGCTTAATTCCCCCGAAACGAAGGGTTATGTCATGAAATGTGGCCTTCTTTGCAACAGGGAATCGAATTTAATTCAGGTTTTTATCGATAAGCTGAAAAAACTTGTTCATTCTAAAAATGCGAATATTTATGTTCAAAAATTTTAATAGTCTCTGAGGCGAAAGGATCGGCAGTCTGCCTTTTCGAAAGCGACTTGGGTTGTGATACCCCATCATTTTGGGATTGTATATGCTTAATTTACCTGTTTTACACATTGTTAATCGTTACGCGGTATAATCAGCTGAAAGCCTGGCATGGGCGTTGGCGGAACTTTCCTCTGGTGATGAGATGACAGTGGATATTGGAGGCTGGCAGTAATTCACCTTCAGTATTTGGTGTTTGTAGCTCTTATCAGTTCATACCTATGTCCAAATGTATACTTTGTACTACTAGGACGATACTCTCACATATGTACACGAATATGTAATATATGTACATGCCCGCTTTTCCCATAAGTCTAATATTGCCACACAATGGGATCATGTTTCACATCTCGCATTAGTGGAATAGCATAACGAGCCCCCTTTGTCAACACATACACGGGTTGATTGCTTGCTGTGGGTACCATAAAACAAAATGAGTCCGAGAAGATGGTACGCCAAATTGTTAAGTGCTGCCCATCAGCAGAGCCAAAGAACTTTATGTAAGGCTTTGCTTCTGTGTTGCATCCACTTTCAAGCTATAGCGACTCGCCATTTCAGCCCTAGTTTCGTCGACGATTAAGCGGGTTAAGTGCTTTATTGGATAACAAAGGATAATACACGTGTTGTGTAGGTAGGGGCTCTTGGTCTCGGTTAATGAGAATGTGTGCTAACAAGTGAGATGCAGGTGCGTTATTGTTGTGGTGTTCATAGGGTTCATATATAACAATATTTTCATTTAACTAGTATGGTGAATTAAATTTTGTTTTCATATATCTTAAACAGTTTTAAACATATAATAACTTTTTTTAATTTTGTGCTTAAATTTCTCTAAAGCTTAAGAATAAATCTTACTAATTTATGTAAGCCCAACATTGTAATCTTAGTCAATATCGATAGTTTCACTATGGCAGGGGTCCCAGTTAGAGTTTCGAACAAGTAAGACGCGCGCTTTTTATTCCGGTCACAAATAAGGTTGCTAATTAAATTGTTTAAACACCGCCCAGATCTGAAGTTGCATGTTTGCATAAAAATCGCTTAATGCATCGAACACAGATCACACAATTAAAAAAAAAAGGAAGAGCTATGCATCACATGAATTTCAATTCGTGTTATTATTATATAGTTTATTTTAGGTTATTATGCTGCTGTATTATACTGATTTCTAACGTATAACGTTTCATTTCTAAATGTCTGTTCTAGCAGCAATTATAACAAGACGCTCAATTTCATAGAAATCTTTTCTTGTAAACCTAATAGCACATGCAAATCACAGTAAACAGTCACACTCAGTGTGAATTGACAGTTTTCCGAACACAACACTTGTGTTTGTTAAAACCAAAAATATATATTTTTATATACCGTTGCAGAAGCTTAACTAACATTATTCCAAAAGGTGTTTCGAAATGAAAGTGTAGACATCGCTGAGCCCACAATATATGTATATGTCAGCTTCAATAACTGAGTCGCTCTAGCCATATTCGTTAATCTGCCTTTTCCTGTTTAAAAGCTTTCTTAATTGATCCTTTCACTAGAGTTTTTTCATATGTCATGCTGAGATACAAGCTATCGGTCAAAAATGAGATGAAAATAAAAAATCTTTCTTTTACTCGCTAGTTACAAAAGATATATCTAACATTTTGGGGAAAATATTCTAAGCATTGGACTTCCAAATAAAATAGCTGCAATAAGCGGAATCGGTCTGTGAATGGTTTTGTGAAAAGTTCGTCATGCTGTTCGTCTGTGTGAGCATACATTTTTCCCGACATTCTTAATATATACTAAGTTATATACTTGAAACTTGAAATATATATTCGTCTGTGCCCGCGTTAGACAAAGTGTTAAAATTGGCGGGCTGCCTTCACTAAGGTGCAAGCAAATCGATAAATCCGATAATTGTAAATCGACGACGCCACATATCTCGGAAAATTTTAAAGGTAAAGATGTCAAATTTTGATTTGTAGATTTGGTAGATCACTGGAAACATCTTCATCCGGAAAGAAAAACTGTCAGTCGCGCCCATTCCCGACTCAAATTCAAAAAGGCGTACCTGTCCGGCAATTTTATAGCTATGGGTGCAAGACTTTGAAAAAAGGATACTAGGGATATTTTGTTAAGATTGGTAATAACATGTCTTGGTCATGGTGGCTACGCTCCACAAAATCGATATGGTATAACCATGCCGCCCGTTATCAGCTGGTATTAGAATATTTCATAGCTGGTTAAACATGACTATTTTAGTATTTTACTATTAACTATAAACATACATTAAATTAATATTAATACAAATTAGTCGTTATTTAAATGCTTGATTTCTCTCTGTGATTTTTCAGAAATATGTTAGCGAATTGTCGACTGTACGCGATTGTGCTACGGAATGCGTCGAGAAAGGTAGATAATGCTTATTATTGCTTATATTCGAGAACAATTTATTAGCTTATGTATGTTTATTGGCTTATGTTTATATATGCTTTAATAAACTGACGCATAGTTTTTTTTTTGTATTTTACTGGATATTGTAGCCGGCATGGTATTCCAATTAGTATAATTAATTTTTTTTGCTTACAGAAATTTGGGAAACCCAAACCTATTGCTGCAAGGAGGATGGCTGTAATTCAAGTGGCTACCTCAAATATTCGATTGTTTTGTTGACCATGCCAATCATAATGTGGTTTTTTTAAACGATATCTCAATAGAGCAACGTTCGTTTAAAATTTAGAAATTAAATAGAGTTACACATGAAAAGCTTTTTAAATGTAGGCCTTTATCTAGGTTTTGGTTACATACTTGTAAGAATTCCATGTTTCGTTATTAAACAATTTTTAAATGGGACCTAAACAACAAATTATTGATCAACAAATCTGTACTAAAGAAATATTTAAATCATGTTGTTATCACTTTTAAATTGTTATTGCTAACTTTGAAAATATGATAATAATTTCGCTGCTGAATTATAATAAAAATATTTCAAATTTTTTTCTAATAGCTCTATAAAAATGTTATTATCTCCGGATTGACGCTGACTGTACTCATAAAATATACGGCGAGTATGTGAAAATATTCAAATTGGAACCGTGGGTGTCACTAGTGCAATAGCATCTTGAACAAGTTAAAAGTCTTCTTGTTTTAACAAGGGTGGGAGATAGTTGGGCTTTAAACTCTCCTTGAATTACTAGCTTTAAATTTAGAACAAAAAAATACGGATTAAGTCTTTACATTTTGAGGTTAACCAAAATTGTGAAGCTATCTTTTTAAAAAACCAATACTTAAGCTTTATAGTTTAGATTGAAAATTCACCTACAAAAAATGTAAGATGATTTGTTTTTAGTTGTTTTTCTATGTTTTATGTTTTCATAGTGCTGTCATAGTAATATTAAATTTAAATGTCTTCCTAAAGAAAAGTTGTAAAACGATACGTATACAAATCAATAACTAGATATATAGAGTATTCATGAAAAGTATACTATTATGACCGCTCCAACCGATTATTTTGATATGGTGTCTGAATTTCAGATAAGATGAATTATAAAGCTCATATACTTTCAAAAATTCATACAAATTTATATAAAATTGCATTACAATTATATACCAAATAATAATAAAACTACAAGAAATGTTTGTCTAAAAGTAATTAGGGATGATTATGACATTTGCTTAAGAGTTTGTTTACTGCATGGAATAGTAAAGTAAATAATGATGATTAAAATCATATACTAGAATATTAAAGAGGTAATGTATAAAATATGTTCAAATTTCAAACATGTACAAATAATTTTTAGATGAATATTCAAAAGAATACAGGATATTCATTGTTTAAGCAGAGTTTTTCAACAATAACCGGTCAGAACGGAATCGGTTTTTTGACAAAGACGCATACCATTTTAACTTTATGTGAAATATATAGAATATATTTGTGACAAAGGAATCAAACAGCAGATTTGATGGCTCTGCTGTTAAGTATACTCACACATTGTAGCCTTTTTTGAGAAACTCTGCTTTAAAGGATATATACGTATGTTCGAGTGTAATCTTCAATTAATAAAGCTTTAAAGTATTACTCAAATATCAAAGTCACAGTACAAATATTTTGTGGTCTGTGATTTTGTTATTTCATTTGTAATATTTATAATAATAACAAAATATTTGTGTTGTTAATTGTATTTCTATTATAAATAAGCACAAAAATATAGAATAAATTAAAAAAGTTATTTTTTACTAAGCTCTTAATATAAAAAAAAAATCTACTTACTATGTACTTACGAATGCCTACGAATAATAACTATAGGATGTTGCGAATTATAAATATATATACAAAGCAAGTACTTTAAGGAAAATATTACAAAATATTTCACTCTACTGCACACGTAATTCTAAATTATTTATAAATTTAAAAGAACAAAGAAGCAAAAACATAGTTTTTTTCTATAGAAAATCAATTTATTAAGCAAAATTTTGGAATATACCATGTAAAAATTAGTCACAATTTAAAAATTTATATAATTATTATATTGGAAGATTAGAATAAATAATTGCTTATGTAAAAATTAAAAAAAGAGAAAAATTTTAAGCACTGATGCATTTTAATTTTTAATAATTTACAAAATCTCTTAAAAATATTTATAAATAAATATGCGTAACAGGCATACGTAAAATAATATCATTAAAATCAATAACGTTATCCGATTGTAGGTTTTCTTAATATGAAACAAAACATGTAATAAATGTTAATTGTTAATTGCTTAAAGACACAAGCTCAAATATAATGTAGCAGTTAATAAATCGAAAAGACGCTTTTCCATTTTATCACCTTGCAGTGCAATAATTTACTGATTTGAAGATGGACATTTTTTTAAGTAAGCACTATCTTCGGTCTCTTGCTACCATTTCACAACTCTATATAATTATAAATGCAAATAATAGAACGATTATTCATACTTTCCATCTTATTTTTTTTCCTTATTTTACGCCGAAAACGGTATAACGTTATTGTATAAAGTATGTAACAGAAAGATACATTTCCAAGTACTTAAAGCACATATATCCTGTCAACAGCGAGTTCGATTAAGGCAGGTTCCTCTGTTTATCCGACCGTTCAGATGAGTAAGCACATTTGAGAGACTATAGTTGCCAGAGTCTTCGTTTTGAAATATAAATTAAATTTATTCTATCAATAGCTTCAAACGATTGCGATCGAGATAGCAAAGATATTCAAAAATTTCAAGATATTGCCTTTTTATCAATTTTTATATTACTGTATAAAATATGCATATTATCGGCATCAGAGTATAATTTATTTCTTTAACATAGTATAAAACAACAGAGAACGTTGCAGTCGTACTTTGTACTTTAGTATAACATAAGTCATTCCAGCGGATAAAAAGTAACAAAGAATAGGGTGGATGTAGCCGAGAAGTACAGTCCAAGCTTGCCTTTCAGATTGCGGTAGATATAAGCTAGTATCGTAGCTCTTAAATTACGGGAGATATGGGATTTTGGAAATTTTGGGGGCGGGAGTGTGCGTGGCCGAAAAAATTATTAGAGAAGTTTCCTAGGAATCTTCCATCCAAGTTTGTTAACTGTAGCTATTAAATTGCGGGAGATATATGCTTTTATCGTTTTTTGGGGCGGGGGTGGGCGTGGTCCTAATTTTTTTCAGGATTTTTGTAGGGTGTTACTAGCAATATACCTTTCAGATTTTGTGACCTTAGCTTTCAAATTGTGTGAGATATATGGTCTTATCGATTTACACTAACAGGTGTATCGGCTTAGGGAGGCGTGGCGTGGTCGTAGCCATCCAATTTTTTATCGATCTCTTAGGCGAGTTACAAGTAACATACTTTTAAAATTTGGTGACTCTAGCTTACAAATTGTGGAAGAAATGCGCATTTTATATTGCTAGGGCTAAATTTCCGGGGGGCTGTGGGTGTAGGCGTGATCTGAAAATGTATATGCCGATCTTTGGAGTAGATTACCCGCAAGTTACCTTTCAAGTTTGGTCACTATATCTTCATCGATTTACTCTTTCTGAAATATCGGCTTTGGCGGTTATGGGCGCAGGTGTTGACGTAGCCATAAAAATTTGTTATCGGTTCTTGAAGGTGGCTACCAGTAATATACCTACCTAATTTGTCGGATATAACTCAAAAACTTCGATTTCATAGCCCTCTAGTGGACGTATCAATCCAATTTTTGCACTTTGTCTGACGCGAGCATAGACCAGTATATGTACCAAGTTTCATGGCTCCATCTCTAAGGGTGTCGAAAAAAGTTGTGTTCATACAAACGGACAGACGGACGGACGGATAGACGGATAGACGGACAGACAGACTGACACCATGACGGACGTTGCACAAAACCAATATATTATGATACCTTCGGTATATATCTAAGCCGTCTACAAATTTTAAAATATTTGAAAATAAAAATTGTAAAACTATGGTAACAATTAAAAAATTTACTTTAGAAAGTATTAATAAAATTAGGATTTAAAATGGTTTCACATTCATTGCAAGGATTAGAGAAACTCAGACAAAAACACAATCAGTTGGTATAAAAAAAAGGTTGACATTTAGTAGTTTAGAAAGAGAAACTTTGGATCAGAGAGATAGAGAGAGAGAAAATGAAAGATGATAAAGAATAAGAGTCGGATTGCTGGGGATCGCCTTCAGGGACTCCAATAACCCTCAGCCTCCATACTTCTAAGAATAAGAAAAGCTTACCCTTTTCAAAGTTATTGAGCTAGTCTCATCAAATTTGGAAGGTAGATTATTGATAAACGCGCTTCAAACATCGAACAAAATTCAAACGGATTTGTAATTATAATTCACACAGTAAAAATATTACCACTCAAACTTCTTGTAACTACTTTTTAATCGATTTATAGCATCAATGATTTTCATGACTTTGAGAAAGTACTCTATTGGAATGAAACTTTGAGTGAAGTCATGAAAACCACTAAATTAAATGTGGAACTTATTTGCTGTTTGATACTGAAGGCAAATGAGTCATATAATTTATGCTATTGACTAGTTTCATTTAATATTTATTGCCTGGCAGATTGGGTTGCACTGGGTCGTCGCCGCCCTGCCTGATCGTAACCCAACTCTTATTTTACTTCCATTAGGAATGGCATTTATTTGTCTGACATCATTCTAATGAAATTTCAAGCTCTCCCAATCCACAGAATTTAATTATTTAGGTCGGCTGAATGTATGAGACTGGCATTTAACTTATGCTTGGGGCAAACCTCTGCCTGCAATGTGCCAGTCATTGGTTTAGGGCAAAAGTCACACAATTTGGCTGTGATAATGAAAACGGACAAGTATAAGTGAACGAGCTGAATTGAAAAGGCAGCTGCCAACAATGGCTGGCAGAAAATTGAATTTCACACCCCCCTGAACATAATATTGTGCTGCGCATAATGCGATGCTCTCTCAATATTTGGGTTCCCTGCCACAAAAATCGCAGTCGTACAAAAACAGCAGTGTCGATACCAAAGCAAAGTTTGCAAAAAAAAAAATCAAACAAGTTAGAATGCTCTACTCGAGAAAGCTCGACCAGAAGATACCCTGAAGTAAACTGTGTAACAGAAAAACGGAGCATTTTCGACCATGCAAATTGATTTTTTATAAGTATCTGAAGTCGAGTCGACCCCACTCTTAGCACCCCAAAAATCTGAATGCTTATAGCCTGATCGCCAATGACCGATGAATAAATTTAACGGAAATGCCCACTTGGGGCTAGGAAATGAAAAACACCTCGAATTGCTCACTGTTTTATGAAATGCTCAAGTTACATTAATGACAACCGTTTTCGCAGGTCTAGCTGCTTACAAGAATCAAGAATACATATACTGTATGTGGTCAGAGACGCTAGATTCTCTCTGTAAGAAGCTTTTCAAAATAACTATAATAACACAATAACAATTTTATCAATTTTGTTTATGAGTTTAGGGTATAAATATATATATTCGCGATAAGAGTTCGCGTGAACCAATATATTGATAGGTCAAGGAGGCAAAAGTCTAGATGCGTCTGCAGATGCACATTTGTCCATTTTCGGATAAGCATAATTGAAAGTAGCTTAACATAATTTAAGATATTTCAAGCATTTCGTCAAAAGTTCATTTTTCGAGTCTTAACCGCAGTTGTGGCATTTGTTAAGTAATTAGTTCCAGGTGTTCATAAGCCTATTGTTGTGCCTTAAATAATTTGTTTATGGCCGACTGTTTCCATTTCGTCCTTAGATGGCTATGACGTAACTAACGACACGACTTTCAATGCATTTGCACCAAAAAGAAAAATGTTCTCTTTACATGCAGACACATATACTTGCTTGTATGTACTTGTATATTTCATATGCTGTTTAAGTCTTTTCAGAAATGAGCTTTTTCAGCGTAGCTGTTGCCACATTAACGTCAACAGCTGAATTTTTGTGCTCCCATTTCTTAGTTACTTTTAATACCCTGTACCCAAACGTGCGAGAGGAGTATTGCAAGCCTGAGGAAGTGTGTTTTATTGTCAAAACCACACAACTCCCACTCAATTAAAAACAATGCTAGTAAAATTAAAGTTTACTTAAAAACCACTACTTAGGAAATCAGTACTTAGGAGAGTGTAGAATATTCCAATTATATAATATATGTATCAACAGTCATACAGTTATTACAAATGACATTTCATTGATACGGACCTTCTGCTCGCATGTCAGTGTTTGTATTGTTGACAAGCACAGGATATCTTCTCGTGAAGCATTTATACTTGCTTTAAGTTTTTTTGCCTTGACTATTCGCCTTGTTGTGCATTTCGCATGGTTGGGTGCCTCTATATACATGCATACATATGTAGCTATGTATCTATGATTGACAAGTCTTTGTAGGAGCAACACATGTTTGCATCTGACAAATGGAAATGGGAACTAGTTGAGGTTTTCAGAAGGCCGAAGAAAGCTGCCGGCGAGTTGTGAGATTCGTAAAAGTAACCATAGGTTTTATGATTTGCCGCTTCTTAAAGGTTATCTAAATTGTATGTTTTTGTAACAAGAACACATTGAAAATAGGAAAAACGGAAATAAAAAGTTGTGAAAATTTAAAATTAATATGTAACAGAACGAAGCATATAAATATATTTTTAAAATATTTAGTGTGTTCTTATAAATTAATTCCATATTTTATTTTTAATAATAAGGGGGCACGGTTGGGAAGGGGGCAATTTTGTACACAGACAAAAGGAAAACTTTAATTTGGCGTTGCCCCGCTCTAAACTATTTTACAAACTATTAATAAATTTTTAGTCGATTTGACGTCTCTATGTATAGTCTGCTTTGAGAGACAAAGAGAAAAAGCGCTTAATGAAGACGAGTACACTCTTGGCGTCATTAATATATGTGGATGATGCATGATATATAGATTAAAACTCAGTTATTTTTTATTAATATCCAAGAAATTGGAACATTGTCATTCGTATAATTGGGCATATGGGGCAAGTGCGACAAAAAATAAAAATACATTTCGAAAAATCAGAATGTAACTGATTGAGAAAGAAGGGAGAGAATAAATTTCGGATTTTAAGAATACTTGAGTGTGTTAAGGTCATTAATAATAAGGGTGAAAAACAAGGGTCCAAAGTCACTACTTTGACTTAGGTATATCAGAATTAACGCGAATAGCTTTAAGGGTAGTCGACCTAAGCAACATTCTTTGAGTCCGGCCTATTAAATAAGAAGAAAATCCAGAATCAAAGGGGTCGATCCTGAGCAATCAAGCTTGAAAAGCAGAAGGTCAAGATTAACTAAATCTAATGCTTCACTGAAGTCGCTGTTGGGCGTAATAGCAGCTGATAACAGGAGACACAGGACAAGGTGAGTGTAGACAGTAATTTTTTGTCGATCTTTGAAGGAGGTCTCAAGTAATCTGCCTTTCAAGTTTGGTAACTCTAGCATCAAAAGGTGGAATATATAGGATTTCAAGAATTTTGCGGGCGTGATAATCGCTTTTGACTGTAAATTGTTATTATCGATAATTAAAGCCAGTTATTGGTAATATAACTCTAACTCAAAAACTGCGGAAGATATAGTCATTTCCGATCTTAGAGGCGGGTGGTCCGGGAGCGTCGGAGGTGGGCGTGTCTGCGGCCGAACTTTAAAGGACGTCAACAACCTACTAACCAATTTTGGTGACTGTAGCTTTAAAATTGCGGGTGATGGTTTTATGGATTTGAAATATCGAGCGTTAAGGGTGTCAAAAAAAGTTGCGTTCATGCGGACGGACAGACAGCATGACGAATACTGCACAAATCCAAAATACTCTTGATACCTTCGGTATATAAATAAAATATATGGCATTGGTGTCATCAGATTTGAGATATCATTGGAAACCGACTTCAGCTCGGGTATGTGTAATGACGCATTTGTGTGGCCTATTTCAGTGCATTTGCTTTGATATACGTTTATTTTACGATTCACAATCGGCTTAAGCTCAAATCTATTGACATGCCATATGCACTATTGCAGTGCAGGCAGAGCGATCGATTCGTATTGCTCTACCGATTTCGCTACTCTTTTCGATTTTATCTGCGTACAGTAGTTTTTGTGAGGTGCAGACATAGTTATATAAAATTTCCTCGGCACTGTTGGAAAGTCCTCACTTAACAATTTCTGCGGCGATTTATTACCAGTAAAAGCATTTATAAAATATATGTAGTTAAGTTTTTAATAAAAAAAACTGTGTGTAAACCCGAAACGCTTTTTAGTTCCGATTCCGTTACGAAAAGTATTCCGATAAATATTACGGTATATTTTCAAACTATATTATTTTATCCGGGCTATGTTCTGGTATTTGATTTTTACGGTATGTAACAATCCAATAAAAAGATTTGAAAAAATAAATGACAAATTAAATTGAGAAGACGGGAGGTGCACTGATGTCTGCAAGGCTAAATTATCTTCGGCATGTCAAGAATAGCAGTTTTTTTTTTCGTTATACACTTGAACCAATTAAAAATGATAAAATGTAGTTGTGCAAAAGTCGGAAGGAATCATCTCCAGCCTCATAGTAATCTTCGAGACAGAATATAAGTTCTCGAGTATCGCATCCTGGCTAATTCCAGTGAGTACCAGGGAGGCTTGTTGCAACGTTGCTTACAGTTTGAATCAGTTATTATAATAAGCAAAGAAGTTGTACGCACCCCAAATTGGCAGTGCGTAAATCCAGACTGGCGCCACCAGCTGCTTATAAACAACTGCGTTGCAGGTCATAAGCAACGTGGTATTCCTTCCGAGCAGCCAGTCAAGCTTTTTGCAGCCTTTTACCTCCAGCCTTGGTTTTTGCCATAGCAACATTGTCAATTTTTAAATTTGGCTTGGGATTCAACTTCAAGTCACCTACCCTGGCTTAGGGTTCTAATATTGGGCAACATGCGCGAGAGGGCACCCTGCATTTTGGCTGCTCTCTGACGTACGGAATATGGGACCGGAAGCTGAGCCTATTGTCCAGCATGACGCCCAGGTATCTTATTGCCTCCTATGGGCTCACTATATCGTTGTTGACTTGTATTTTTATATACTCACTTGTATATAACAGCTTCGGTTTTATGGCCTGCAATATCCAAAAACGCATTCTGTATTCATCGGGCCACAATTTTTATAGCCGCGTTCGCTGCAGTCTTTACCGGCTCCTCAGCCACCACGACTAGTGCCAAGTCATTTGCAAAGCCTATAAGACTGCAACCCTGAGGCAGCAAAAGTCTCCCAAGTATCCCATCGTAAATTATGTTCACAGACGTGGGCCTAGAACCGATCCCTGTGCAACTCCTGCTGTGACCACGTACCGTCTTCTGTATCGTACTCCATCACCCGGTCGGACAGATAGCTGGATACAATCCTGGACAGATACGGTGGTACACCAATTACGTCCAGAGCTCTCCTGATGCGAACAGTTCGCGGAGTTGAATGCGTTGCGTATGTCCAGTGTTATTACTGCACAATACTCCTTCTCGTCCCGTCTTCACCTGGTTCCCTCAATTGCCTTGGCAATATCGACCACCACCTGGATTGCTTTGACCGTAGAGTGAGCTTTCCGGAAAGAATATTGGGATGCGGAAAGTGCGTTTCTCCTCTAGGACGACCAGCAGTCTGTTATAAACTTCTCCAGGACCTTTCCCGCTGTATCCGAAAGACAGACCGGCCTATATCCTGACGGATCCTCAATCGACTTATCCCCCTTTGGCAGGCGTATAAACAGCTGCCGTTCCCATCGCGTCCGGATCTTCCTTGTGACCACCCTGTATGTGGTGCCCCACCGCCTTCTCGCAACTAAGCACGCTTTCCTTAGCTGGCTTATTTTGTCGTTCCACTAGTAGCAGGGTGTAGCAGTTGGTTTAAGACGCGGCAGAACATACACTGTGCGTCCTTATTGCAGTTCTTGGCCAGGTGATTTTGTCCTCCGCACTGTCGGCACAGATTCGACCTGTCTAGTTCGCTCTTGCACTGCCTTGCAAGGTGGCCAAACTTCAGACATCTGAAGCACTCGGTAATGCTTATGCGCTCCCGGAATCTTGAGTTGACCCATCCAACTATTAGGACGCCAGCAGACAAGGCTTTCCTTACGCCATCTGCTGGTAGCCTAATCGTAGCCGTTTGGGTCTGCCCATACGTATTACGTAGGTTGATTTCATCCAGAAATACCTCCAAGCCAAATTGCTTTCGAAGCGCGTCACAAATGTTCTCCTTTAAGTAAGCTCATCCGAACAACTGCTTTTTCACCCAGTTCACCCACAAGGCTCCATAAGGTTCCTGAATGTCGAGGTATCCATATCTGCAGCAGTGGCTCACCCTTTGGGTCCTCTTAGAGACCGGCTTATCAAGCTGGTGAAGCTTATTGTCCGCGGAGTATCTCCCCGTAACTAGCCTCACCCTTTGCTGCAATTACTATGGCGTTTGGGCGCGTCTTCTCCATGCGAACTCCTGGTCTGTTGGGCTTTCTGGCTTTCTTTGTGTGGGTGACTTCCTTCTAGTGTTGTATTTTGCACTTCCCCAACGGATGGGAACTCCTGGTTCTCTGTGGGAGCGACAGAGGCACCTACTCCCTTACTCAGCTTGCTGTGTTTCCTTTTAACGCCCATCACTGTTCTAAAGAAGGGGATCGTTTGCGAGGCCTGTGGTGTATCCTAATAACTACTTTGGCCCCATAGTCAAGCTACAAGCTCATATAAGGCCTTGATGGTCTCGATAGAGTCCCGCATCGGTTGATGAATGGAGCGCCGTTTGCCATCCTATAGCATATTCACCAGCTTTGTAATTTCCTGACTAAGGTCATCGTCAGTCTGCAAATTATTGAGAATTCGAAGCGTTTTTGACTTCTTTAGCAGATTTTGACCTTGACCATTATTTTCATTATTTTAACAATGGAACTTGAACTTATACCGTTCTTATATATTTTATAATCTTACTATGTATTTTATCTTTTGATAAGGATTTCGACATAACTGAAAACCATAAATATTTTTCAGCAAATACCTTCCATTTTTCAACACCTTATCTATCACATATGAGCCTTTGGTTTTGCGTATTAGTTTTGTAGACACTCCAGCCGTACTGTCAAATTTTTAGCATTATATAATCTCCACCCTTTTTTGTTATTTCCTCCATATTGTTTTTCAATTGTATCTACTTCTACTGTTTTCTCTAACGTATCGCTGATTTCCCCTTTGTGAGCTTAACCAAACTACATAGTGCTGGGAAATAGGTTGGTGATGCGATGTTGAGCGTTGTTTAATGTGTATTCTACTTTCTCGATAGTAACGTCCCAGTGTTGTCCAATTTCCTGTCGCAATTTGTATGTGTTTCACATTTGTAACATTCATAAATTTCTTAAACTCAGCTGATTTAAAAAAATCTTCCTCGATCAGATATGATGCAACTTGGCCTACTATACGATCGGAAATAGACTTTTTATGCACTGATCGATTCTTTGCTGTTTGTAGTGTTTGTCGTAAGCAGCCCGACAAATTTTATGCAACCAATCACAACCGCAAATATATACTTCTTGGCTCTATCCTTATCCACAGGTCCGTAATGATCTATGAAATAATAATCTTTTCCTATATACAACCTCATTTCTCATTTCAAATAATTTAAGTTGGTTTCAAATTGGTTTCTGTTGTAAATAACGTGGCAAAATGAAGAGTCAAACGAGTTTCTAATTATGGATTATCTTTAATATGCGCGAGTGCGTCTTTACTTGTTGAAGAATTGAAAGCAACTTAACATAGGAGAATACAATGCAGAAAGAAAGAAAACAATTCATGTGTGACCAGAGTTTCGATACTAATCGGTATAGCGATACTTAAGTATTAATCGTTGCTGTGATATTCAAACATATTTCAACAGTTTCAAAACTATTTGCTTCAGTTATCATAATCGTGCTTCGGGATAATGCCTCTATATGTTGTATCTGTTTGCCTGATATATGCACCAATTCGCAATCGAATTTTTGGAGCTCTAATGCCCATCTATATATATATATACGAGTATATATATTTTTATTTTAATGTTAGGGTGAAAGAGTTACAATCTGTCACTATTTTACAGGGGCTTCCCTGTAAATATATTCTAAATCTACGAGTCGCTTGAATAATAGTCAGGATTTGGAAACTATGGTATTTGGTAGTTTGGTAACTGGACTGTTTTACTAACGAGTTTATCTAACAAATCATCGATCATCCATCATTGATGGATAAATATCCTAGATTATTAACTTGTTTAGCCTTCTGAAGTCGATGCACATTCTTAAGTCACCAGTTTTGTTCTTAACTATAACAACTGCTGATGCGTATTTAGAATTAATTGGTCGAATAGTTCTATCCTTCAAATAATCGTCTAACATGTCCTGTAACTTTTCCTTCTCTGTGTATGACAACCTTCTAGGAGAACAGCTGGCTTAGCTTTTTTAACCGTAAGCTTCATATCGCACCCAATTTTTGGCTTATCCAGTCTTGTGTCTGTTATGTATGTAGTTTCTAAAATTTGATTAAATATTTCTTTCATATTATGTCCTAACTGCTCTCCAATTTTGTAATTATGACATCTTATTTGTCTAGAATGTTTGTCTGCTACATGGTATTCTCAAAACTGTCTTACAACTTCATTTAACCAAATCATTTCTACAACTCCGCTATCGAACATGTCTACCTTATTCTGATAACAATATATTTGTATATAACATTATACTTTTCAGCACTGGGTTTATCAGATCGGTTTTCAATACACTCATCTGAAATCATTTTCAAGACACTTAGGCCAATATTTAAATCGCAGGCTTGCAAAAAATCTCTTCCAAGCACCACCCCCACCTCAAAGACTCGCCAGTTACCACCACTAAATCAAAATGTACTTTTATTGTTCCTTTAACGATTTTTCCGTAAACTTTTAAATGGCTTTCATTTCGGCCAAAATATTTATCTTGAGTTTAGAGTTCAACTCCTTGAGGAACACTATTTCGTCTAATAAAGGAAATACGACTGCCTGAGTCTATGAGGCATTCCAAAATTATGGAATGGTTGACATTACCTTTGAAAAATATCTTTATGTATCTTAAGAAGGTATTAGATCCTCCATTTCCTAAGATTGATTTCTGCTCTGGACATAAGGCAACCACATGAAGCTCCGCATAATTAGCACGAACCATGTTGTCTTTTGGGCTTCAAACAGTTCTTTCCGCAATGCCCCTTGATATTGCAATTGAAACAGCGGGAGTCCTTAGGAATGATGGCACCCCTTAACACCTTCGGATTCGCTGAACTAAGTTTTCTAACCATGCCTTGCTGCGGAAGCAACACTGCGAATGCTGGCTGCATTTTGGCTGGGTTATCGAAGAACGGGATCTGCGCTTGCATGCGTAAGTATTCATTCGGGATTTCTGTAATTAGGCCATCTAACAACTCCTTGTCGTCCACGGCCAGATCCTGTCTTGCGCTCAAAATACATTGCAAAATTATTTTTGGATTTCCATATGCAAGCCTCAAACTTGCATCGTAGTTCTGCCTTAGTCATCTTCTCTAATAACTCAATAAATGGTTTGACAATGCGTGTCGGTTCAGCGTGCAAATGCATCGCCCTTAGTCTCAGTCAATTAGTTAAATTCGGCAATATTCTCCAATTGTATGGATCCAATTGTGTACTGAAAAACTACCATCGAAATCCGATACAACTTCGTTTGCCAACTAGACTGCTGCCGACGAAAATGCGCCGCTGGCTTTTGCCTCGTCTTCGTGCATTGCTGGGTCTGATTGAATTTCACATTTCACGTTTTCGCTGGCGACGACGTGCCGGCTGCCGTCGCGACTGTTGTCGTTGTCCGCTTCCTCCGCACATTCGCCGTTATTTTCAACCGTCTGTCACTGATAGGCGCCGTTGCTGACGCCTTGCAAATGTCGCTTTTCGCTGAAGCTCTTTCACCACGTCAATTTTGATTGCCTCGGTGGCCTTGAAAATTGCGCCACGTTGCATTTCCGAAAGTTTTCCTGGGAATGAATTTTCTAACTCATCTTGCTCTGGTACGCTGCACGGTCACTTGCTGCCACCGAGTTCAATCATGCCAGCATTACAGCCTTAGAGCCCTTCGTCGGTAGACCTAGAGCAAGTAACAATTTTTTTAGAGTGGTCCCCGATACGTCATTGATATTAATCTCCATGCCGTCGAAATTTATATCCAACTTCTTTGTGGCAGTCAAAACAAAATTTTCAAAACTGTTATTTGCTCACTTTACTTTATTCACAACGACTCTCCTCTTCTTCTTCTTCAAGTTGGTCGACATCGATATGTTAAGTAAATAGCTGCATGATAGGTTAGAACTACATCATTATTAGTCTGTTACCTATATTACAAGAGGCCTGCATATATATATATATATATATACATTTATATATATACATGTATAAAACATACAAAATACTAGTATGCAAGCAAAAATGTTATATGCGCCCCTCACAGGCTTATCAGGTCGAAATCCGGCCCTGATGCAGTTGAGGCGAATTTGCTGTCTTTCGCCATCTCCCTTTGTAACGCAGGTAGTCAGACATTTGAGCGTGTCTGACACAAATGCGTGAAACACGTATAGTGTGTAGTCACACGATGCCACGACTTTTAAATTCGAACTCACAATCCGGCTGGAAGGATAAAAAAAACACATATACAACGAGACGCCGTTTAGATTCAAACTATCTGCTCTGACGAGCAGGCCTTTATTTTATTGAATATTCTTAAGCCTAAATACTTTTGTTACTTATCTAACACAGTTGCTTGTTAGGCGACCGCAAAGTGTCTCCTCTGCTATCTCTAAAAATAGCGTGACCCTATGCAGACCAGCCTCAAGTGCCTACGCTTGAGAATGCCGCCTGAATCCGCTGTCTGATTCTTCAAGCATCACATGTTCACATTTTATGTCCATCAGGACATGTGCCGTTAGTGTGTGAGGAGTATTGGGCGCGACTTCAGTAAGTCTTGAGCCGGCTTTCGTAACTGGACCACAAGCTGCCGTTCCTTGGGCAGCTGGATGGTTTCCTGCGCAGTTAGCACATTTCTGGTCTACATCCAACGGGTTTTCGCACACCTGACTTGTGCTGTTTTTGGCAATACTTCATGGCATGGGCAAATTCTTGGCAGTGATGGCATTCATCACATGAGAGATGGAGCGCAGATTGTAAATCTCCTTATTGTTAGCAGCCGGCTCCAACTAAAAATAACTTCGATTCAGGCACTTCATGCCCAAGTCTGACCAGCTCGTCTCTGAGGCGATCAGTTTTCTGCAGCGATGGATGCAGTTCCCTGATCACACGCAAACCTCTATCATCCTTTAGTTGATACGAATGAAACGGGATTCGCTTATCCATAAATAACCTCTGGATTGTCCTGTAAGCATCAAAACCCTAATCTGACTGTACCATCATTTGAGCATAAAGCTGTTAGGCGGCGTGACAGCTTTTAGTGTCACAAATTACACTGATTGAATGCCTCTCACAATAATCTTGATGCACCTGCAATACGACTCGCAGGCGTCACTAATTTGAGAGAAGAACAACGGAAAAGTGAATGGGATGCGACGAGCGAGCCGATTGTTTGATTGCATCAGAAAATTAATTGAACAACTGAATAAAAATAAAAAATAAAACAATTT
This sequence comes from Drosophila planitibia, assembly GCA_035043785.1. Classification (NCBI taxonomy): domain Eukaryota; kingdom Metazoa; phylum Arthropoda; class Insecta; order Diptera; family Drosophilidae; genus Drosophila; species Drosophila planitibia. The sequence continues at coordinate 50,398 of JAWNMS010000061.1, read as the reverse complement.
TTTTCGCTGCGAAAGCTATAGTGTGACTGCACGCTCCGAAGATGAATGTCGTTCTGCGTAAGATTATTAAAGCCCCTTTCAACAGGACCTACCGAGTGATTTGAAACACCTATAACATCAAGTCGGCCGAGGCAGTATTTTAAGTGGCCAGTGATCGGTATGCTTGCTCATTGAGCACTGACCCGAAAGTGGAGGCCTGCAAATTGCTGTTTTAATCGCCGTCCCTGCATTGGCAGGTTAGGTGAAATGTTCATCTATACGCTACGTCGCAAATATCGAGATGGTCTCACTAGAAGGGAAAGGGCTGATGCTATCGTCCTGCATCAGCCTATAAAAGGTCATTCATTTTTTTTGTTGCAAGTGCACGCAGCCTCTATGCAACAGGACAAACTGCTTGCCGCCGCCAGTTTACCGTAATGAAAAGGCGACGAACTTGTAACGCCGTGACTACAGGCAGGGTTGCATTACACAGGTGAATTTTTTTTTAAGTTGCGCATGGTCAGCCAGATCATATACAACAGCTAATTCTGCCGTTGCCACAAATCGATGCTTGTCGTGGTGATGAACAGGATGAAGAACCTGCGCGTTGTTCTGCGGTACAATAGGAAGCAATACGCGAGAGCATCTTGATGAGGTTGTACTGCGTCAGCCAGTCCGGATTCAGCAATTAGTGGCAGCCCTACTAATTGAGGATGGTTGCGGTGGCAACCCTCAAGCGAAGTGAACACATGGATGGTTCACCTAGAAGAAGTGTTGATCTTGGCAGCAGTCTGTTCAGGTCAGCGACAGTATGCAGCATCAGCAGCAGCTTCGGCTAGAGGCATTACAGCAATAATTTCAACAAAAAATGGATGATGAACTTCTTTTAGAGCAGCAAACGTTTGAAGTGCATTGTGTGAATTTCGAGGAGGAGGCTTTATAGTAGCGGCGATGCCAGTCGGCGCATTTATATAACCGAAACTTGCACCAATCGTGGCAGTATCATCGCAATCAAAGACTAGGTTTTTAGCTGCAGCGGCAGCAGTATGTTTATGGTGTGCAGCAGCCTAGCTGGGTTGATGATCAATATCCAATTACCTTTTGGCGACCTGGGCACAACTGGCGACTATCACATCGCGAGGCGCGCCCTCTAGACATAGTGCTGTTTTGATTGATGTGTTCCTTGTCATTTCAGATTGATTGTTTCTCGATGGTGTTTTTATTGTGGTACAACTCCAGTTGTAGGAGCAGCTCAGTTTTTTCATAATTTTCGGCAACGCTAGTCCTCCATGGTGCACGAGCACTGAACCTTTTTTTGTTCTTTTGTTCGCGATGCTACTTCAGCCGTAAGAGTGGTGCTGCAAGCAGTGCAGCAACTGCTGCTGCCAACTCAGCTACACATTCCTCATGTTCAGAGTTGCCCCTTCCTAAAATGTCAATGACATGCCAGTAATATTTTTAAGGTTGCTTTGATTACCTAAATGGAAAATAAATATCGGCTAACTGTATAGGGGAAAACACATTAAATCAATTAAACTCAACTAAACTAAGTACGTAAAACAGCAATTCACACCACAAGCGGAGCCGTCAGGTGGTATTGTTTACTGTGATCAGTGGCTGCATACAGAAACACCAATGCGAAGAACAGAGACAAATAGGCACTGCTCTCCTAGTTTGCATAGGTAGCATTATTTCACGCAGCTCCATCAAACCAGTGCCAGTGAGCGCAGCAGGATGCGGCAATTGATCCAATGACAGCAGGCTCTAAAGTAATATCCACAAATAATACAGCAACAGCACCACGCTCCAGTACAAACTCTACAGATCGCCCATGCAAGGATTTAAATCGGTTATCTGATGATTATTCTTCAGCAGAGAAGTGTCCATGCTAGGACTTGCCCGGTTCACTGAAGGAATTGCCTCCTATGCCTCCTGTGATTAGAGCAAATATACAGCAGAATATTGAGCCGTAGACTAGAGCCAGGCGGGCACCACTCTGGCCGAGCCAATAACTCTTTGGCAATCAAGCGACATGGCCCGGCGATTAAATAGCAATTACATCATCTATATCGGAACAGCGTCAATGTGCGAAATGTGGATCCGGCTAATACGGTAGCGGCAGCAAGATTCTCCAGCATAGATGCCATCGCTTTGCCATGTAAAGAAATCAATCAGCTGATTGGTGATCGCGCCCCAACAGAATTGAGCCAACGCAAATACTTATCTGGCTCACTGAGTGAAGCAGCGCTCGACAGCGCTTCGAGCTAATACTTACCTGCTTGCAAATATAGAGAAACGGAAAGCGGGGACAAGTAGAAGCCACACTCCATACTGCTCATGCAAATAGTAAACACCAAACGCTCATGGCCACTTTGGCCACGCAACCAGGGTGTATGTCTCCTGATTTGCTCCATTAAAATCAACCTTGCTTCCAGATCTTATTCGCTCGCTAACTGTAGCAGCAACAGCGGTACAATTCCAAACGGTTGCTGCAAATACCCACGGCAGGCGACGTAACCAGCTAAATTGGCGACCCCGCAACAATTGGCCAAAGATAGCACACAGGAAGATGTTCAGAAGACATTTAATTAAAGGAATAATTTTTGGTTAATTGAGATATTAGCGTGTATTATTAATTTGTACTGTCAATGGGAGGTATCAGCAGTAACAAAATAAGAAGAAAAGGCAACTTAAAGGCAAACTGCTCCTACCTCAGTAGATGTGGATACACACAGATTATATAATCCATTAATGTCAAATAAGTTTCAATTGTATCCTAGCAAGTAGTTATATATTTGAAATCTACAAAATATGTAACAATAAAAAAATAAAATAAAAAACACCGCCTATAAGCAGCCAACAGCAAAAACACCATTGCTAACAGCAACAACAACGGCAGCTATAAATCCAACTACTATTAGCCAAATAATACTACCGCAAAATCATTAGCGGATATACCATCCATGATGACGCGCATGGAGGCCGACATGGTCAAATCACCAGTGCACCAGCCAATTCATGCAACACACAACATCAATAACAAAAACAACAACAACAGTAGCCATCAACCACAAACCAGCGGCTCCAGATAGCGCAGCATTAAATGTGACTAGCCTCAAACGGAAGGTCACATCGTCGCCATTAAATGCATTTAGCCAAATGAAAATATTGCAATTTAATAAAGAGAGAGCGGAGCGCACTACAACAATAATAATATCAAACTTAATATACTCAAACGCCAGACACTCTAAAGGATTAACGGCAGCTATTATCAAAACTAAATCTTCCAAATTCATCTAAGTGACCATATGAGTAATGACACATTTGTGTTGCCTACTTCTGTGCATTTACTTCAATATATGTTTATCCTACGATTCACACACGGTATAAGCTCATATCTATTGACTTGCTAGACCGATTCGAATTTCTCTAGCGATTTGAACTATATACGCATTGTCATGAAAGGGTTTGGACAAATTCATAATTGATCTTTTCTTTTGCAAAAAAATGAATATTATTGACTTTTTTTTCACTTTTCTACTATAAAGTTGATAAACAAAGATAATTAACAATATTCATTAATTTAAACAATTGGACAATCTTAAAAACCAAAATTATCCATTCATTGAATTATAAACAAGAAAGTATTTGGACAATTAATTTCAAATTATTACAATCAAGAAAATAATTTTTGTTGGGATTTGAAGCGGCAAAGTAATATGCTTTATGTTTGGCGGTCAGACAAAGAAGAAAGTTTATTCGAAATGGAGGTGGTAGTCGGTCTCGAGCGCAGTATCGATATCCCCATTATTAACATTGGTAATAGCACTAAGCAGACAATAAATAGAGGCGTCAAAAAAGTGCATCATGTTTTTTCTGTGGCCGTAGGCCCTATTCTGCGCAGATTGCTTAGTGATTATATATATGATTAATATAGAAGTATTTTTTAGAAGCTTTTCTTCTTTCCATTTTTTCTATTCAGATGCCGATGGACGCGACAATAAGAGGTAAGTATTATGTTATTCATTTACTAATTGCTCAGTATGTAGTCTGGTTGATTGGTAATTCGGTAAATATAAATTTTGTTTCAGGTAATTTACAGATAATTCACATTAGTAATATTAAGCAATATGTACTTGGCTAATTAGCAACATTTTTTTAATGTATTTAATTAAATAACATTTTTAGATTTCTTACATTTAATTAAAGGTATATTTTTTAGTCAATTGAGATATTAGCGTGTATTATTAATAAGTACTGTCATAGGTTGCTATTTTGTTTAAAATAAAGTTTTCGTTCAGTAGTCTTATGCAATACGAATTTAACAAAGCTTAGTAAATTTTTGTTATATGATTATTTATTTCTTTTCTGGTGCCAAACGAGCGACATCAATGAACTAATTTTGTATTTGTATATTTTAAATTGTGTTTTGTAACTATAATTTAATTATTTTATTGCTTTTCAGGAAACAACAGAGAATGAGAATTAATTGGTAATTGGTAAATGTAACAAGTTTAGTCTGTGGAGGTAAGTCACAAATTTTCCAAAGAGCAGAAATTTTTCTAGTGATAAATTGTACATAGATTTTAATGTCCTATTTGGTTTCTTTCATTTAATTTCAGGTATAATTATTAGCCAATATAGATATTTTTTGCATTATTAATTAGTACTATGATAGGTATATATGTTGTGTCTATTTAAATATTTTGCATTCAGTAATCTGTGCGTTACATGTTTGTTGGTTTGTGGCTTCTGAGGCCAATCTGCCCAAAGAAGACAATCGGCGAAGAGGGAGAGTAACATGCAATGACGACGAAGGCGGGGTTGCAGTTCCGCATTTGGCGCAATAGGTTGTGAGAGCTGTGTCATAGACGACGAAGTTTTTCAGTTAATTAATTTTGTTAATCACAATAACTAAAGTAAATTAATTAACGTAAAGATAGCAAATTTAAATGAGTTAATTGCAAAAGATTTGCGTTGGGTAAACAAGCCGAGTATACGTGCATTGCACCAATTTATATTCGAGGCAGAAGGAGACAGATTGAATTGAAATTGATTGCGCGAGCTTAGTCGTTTTAAAATGATGCAACATATTTAACAAAGCTAGTGTACATACATATTACATATTTTTTCGTAATATATGCGCCGGACAACTGCAGCAACACATCGGCGAGGAAGAAGCGACAATGAAGAAGACAGCCATGAAGGGAACGAAATATGCTACCATGGAGCGAACAGCATTGAAGATTTCGAAGAACAAGCGTTGCTTATGTGTGGTGTGTAAGTAACATTCAAAAACTCATTTTTGCTAAGAAATCGCTTAGAGGCATTGATTGTTATCAAGAACGCGTAAAAGCAAAATGATAATCTGAAAACGATAACAAAGATACTTGCTGATAGCCAGAGCTACGAGAATTATTTCATGAAGACCAGCATTCCTTACAAGTTAGTTGATAATGCCGAAAATTAGTAGTTCTTCAATATATGCAAAAGCAACTAATAAGTAAAGCTCACAGAGGTCATTTCGCTATAAAGAAGACAAGGGATCTCATATGAAAAGAGTATATTATACTAAACCTCGATGATAAAATCAAAAGATATATCGACTGATGTATACCCTGCATTCTTATTAATCGCAAGCGAGGTAAACAAGGTTTGAGGCTGCAAAAAGATGACGTGCCCTTACAAACTAATCACATCGATTTTTTCGGTCTTTAGAGTCAACTCTCAAGGAATATAAACACATTCTGGGTGTAATAGAAGCTTTCACGCAGCTTTGCTGGCTTTACCCAACAAAGTCGACAACAAATGAAGTGATTACAAAGTTGAGCTATCAGGGCGTAAAATGGGGACGTGGCTGCATAGTTTCAGATAGAGGCTCAGCAATTACCAACATACAGTTTGTCAAATATGGCGATAACGAAAATATTAAGCTGGTAAGGACTACTACAGGACTACCGCTAGTAAATGCACAAGTGGAGAAACTCAATGCAGTTATTATCTTCGTGCTTTCCAAACTTAGTATCGACAATCCAACGAAGTGGTATAATTATGTAGAGTGAGTACAAAAAGCTATTAATTCATCTACACCAGATGCATCGGTACCACACCGTTCGAGTTATTAGTTAAATCAAGACGCGTTCAAATGATGACCAGCAGATACAAGATTTGATCAAACGAGAGACCATTATTGCATTCAAACGTCCGCAATAATCTATTAGGTAAGCGAAATCTCAGATATTGAAAACACAAGCCGAAAATAAAAGACAACTTACCACGCATGGCAGCTAGAAAATACAACGTTGGAGATTTGCTCGCAACAAAGAACTCGACTTGGAAGTGGACTTAAACTAAAGCCAAAGTTTTTGGGCGAATCTGCTCAAAGAAGACAATCGGCGAAGAGGGAAAGTAAAATGCGATGACGACGAAGAGGGAGTTGCAGTTGGGCCTTTGACGGAATAGATTGTGAGAGCTGTGTCTCAAAACGAGAAAGCCACGTGAAAGATTGAAAAAGACCCCGACGAGAATTACAAGAACTTATTAATTACATTATGTTAATATTATAATCATATTATTATTATCTGTAACAATAAAAACTCCATATATTTTATTTATGTTTATAAATATATGTATGTATATATATATTTATATTAAAAGTACTCATTTTTTTTGATTTGATTTAATTTATGAAATTTTATAAAATGAAACAAAACAATCTATTGTGACGCTACCATAACTCTTGTACGTTTATTGCATACAAATAATCGGCTCAAAATAATCGATTTTAAATTAAATATGTTAATAAATATTATATATTTTTAAATGAATATGTAAAATTTTTAAATATATATTATTATTATTTCTATTGAATTGTCTAAAATGTAACACAAGCAGCTACTCGGTGGATAACTTGACTCGTGCAGAGCTGTTCTGCATGCGATAAATCGAAAACTATCACGTTAACAATAAATTAATTAAATGCTTAACTTCAACTTAAATTCAAAATAAATTATCTTCTTAATTTAAGCAATGATTCTCAGAAATAAAATGAAAAAGACTTCTGAAGCGAATACCCGCAAATAATTCACGTCCAAAAGTGCACCAATATTTATATTTATGTACATATGTATGTTTGTACACACATATGTAGATACGTTAAGTGTCACTTCTGCTCACTCAATGTATTCACACGCGAATAAAATATTATTCACAAATATTATTAATTTAGAATTTAATTATGCGTTTAACTACAATTAATGTTTAATTAAAAGCTAAATATGTATATCATTGAGAGATCGCAAACTTTGACACCATCGATAAAATCGATCAATTCAAAGTGACCAAATTGCAAGACAAACAGCAATGCGCCAAAATGAGTAACCTTACATTCACATGTGTTTATGTATGCAGCTCTTTAATTTACAATCAAATTTACATGTGTTGGCAACGCTAGAAATAAATCTTTGACATACAGTGAATTTGGTAGACATAATGCATTTGCGTCACCAAATTCACTTGTATTGGACTATGCATATGTAATACAAACTTTAACTTTAAATTATTCAATTAATATTAATTTAATTTATTTTATTTTTTCGACATTAATATTATTACATATTTATGTCATACTTGTCACACATGCATTTTTAAAAGGGAACACATTCTTCTCTCTAATAACTCTGTTGATTCTTCATTGATAAATATATTGACTTTTATAATTTGCATGAGTGTGGCCTGTAAAAGCTACAAGCCGAAATATACCAGATAGAGTAGGCGTGGCCAAAAAAACTTGCAATCTACTTCTTAAGTTTCGTATTTGTCGCTCTTAAATTGAAGGAGATATAGGCTCTTATCATTTTTTGGGGGTGGATGTAGGCGTAGGCTGAAAATGTAAATGCCGATCATTGAAGGACATCGTCAACAACATAGCAACCAAAATTTGGTGATTATAGACTTAAAATTGTGGGAGATATGTGGCCTTAACGATTTGCGATTATCGATTTTATCGATTTCCTAGAACCCTAATAGGCGGAGCACTCCCATTTTTCCCAAGTCCCAAGTCCCTATCTCTAAGGGTGTCGAAAGAAAGTTCATACAGACGGGCAATATACTACAGCAACAGCAACAAGCTGCAGCTAGCGGCCAGCTATGTAAATATACTCAAACGGCAGACACTCCAAAGGATTGACGGCAGCTAATATCAAAGCTAAGTCTTCCAAATTTATTAAAGTGACCATATGCGTAAATACGCATTTGTGTTGCATACTTCTGGGCATTTGCCTCAATATACGTTTATCTTACGATTCACAAACGGTTCAAGTTCATATCTATTGACTTGCTAGATATAAAAATTTAAGTGCAGGCAAAGCACCAATTCGAATTGCTCTTTCGTTGTAAAGAAAGGGTTCGGACAAATTTTTTGCAATATTGATATAATAATTTTATTTTTTCGCCTGTTAAGTTGACTTCATGAAACCACCAGCTAACAAAACAAAATTCATTAATTTAAACAATTGAGCAATTTTAAAAACAAAATTATCTATTCTTTGAATTATTAAGAAAGTGTTTGCACATTTAGTTTCAAGTCTTATTATAATGAAGAAAAAAATATACCATTTTTTGAACATCTTGTATGACCGCCTTTGGCAGCACATATACAGCTTGCAGACGACGTTTCATGTATCAGATTTGTTATAGTTTTGCCACTCCGTTCTCCCAACTTCTTTTTTTCAAAAAACTCCAACGGTTTTCGATTAGACTTAGGTGAAAACTTTGAGGTGGAGTGTTCAATACCTTTCCACAACTATAAAACAGCCATTTCCTTACCTTGGCGCATGCCCAGTCGTCAGTTGACGGCCTGTATCTTCTCTCTCTTTCGATAGCATCTGCCTGCAGGGGCTTACTACTTGGGAAGCGCGTTTCGAAAAGTAGTTATAATTTCTGCATATTACTGCTCGTAAAGGAGTTATCCTTATGCTTCAGTGCTAAATTTGCATCAGGTGTTCGTTTTGCCAGTGCTATATGTAGCCTGGCGGCTTCGCTTGTGCTTATTATATTTTCGCAGAAGTTTCTGTAATTCTTCCCTTTGGCCTTTCTTGTCTCCTTATTATAGGAGGTCAGACTTTTACGGTATTGTTCCCACATTCCGTCTTTGCCTTATTAAAGAGGCGGCATTTGGTAACACGCAGCCTTTCCAGACGGTCGTTCCACCAAGGGGCATATTTTTCCATGTACTTCTTCCTTACCGGGCAATTATCATCAAAATCATTAACGATGCTCTTGTTAAGGTCACCTATGGCCCTATCTAGTTCCAGCGGATTTCTGGGTGTGCCAGATAGTCCAGTGGCTAGGTAGAGCTCTAAGGTCGACTTGTGGCCATCCCAGTTTGTTTTCCTGGGGTTGCGGCCTGGTATACTGCTATCCGTATTTAATTGTAACTTAAATAGGATAATTCTATGGTCAGACATAGATTCTTCTTGGGAAACGTGCCAGTCCCTAAGGTAAGGTTTTAAGGACCGACTAATCACGGTGATGTCTCGTATCTCCTCCCTGATTCTAGTTACAAATGTCGATATAGATCCGACATTGCCGAATTCTAGATTATATTTAAATATAAAATCTGTTTGGCACTCAGCACCCTTCTGGCCCACTCCACCTTATTCTGCCATTCGGCTGGTGGGTTGGCCACTGTGTTTGCGTTTTACCGCTTCAAAATGCTTGCGGCATTTCTCTTCTCGGCAGTTTGCTCCCTACCGGTTTTTTTTTTTAGAGTACCGGACCCTTTTTGGTTTTTCTTTTGATTGGTATGCATAGTGATTCCCATGAGTTTCAGAGAAAGAATGTCGGCCTGCACAGAGATCCGCGATTTGCAGGTAAGGCTGATTAATATCGGTGGTCGCCAGGTATCCGATACTCTCCGTAGATGACTGGGCTATTTGTGGGCCCCCAGCCAGGCTGACTATCGGCACGGGTCGCATTACACCTTAGTCCGGCCCGTTACCTCGAAACCACGACTCGGTCCTTTGCCAGGGATAAGACTATGGAAACAGACCATGTCCGAAGTTCAGGGCACAGGTCTTAGCTAGCATCGGTACCTTGCGGACCACTGTAATGCTATTACAAGTCGGCACCATCGCGGAGGGTTCAGTTGAGGAATTTTTGCCAACCGACTTGACCCTTATCTATTTATATTTTTGTACACAGACCATGTGTTCATTCTTGAACCCAGCCATTACGTACTGCTCCCCTATTTAAACTAGTTAAATGACAATGACCCTTAATTCGACCACTATGACAATTGTCTGCATTTCTAAAACTAAACTCTTATTCTATACTCATATTTCCAGATTCTATGTTACTTAAATAACAAGTGTAAATATCATTAACATCTCTGATAAGAGACTTTACACATGCATCATCCCCAGTCTCTAAAACAAACTTATCTTATGCTGGGTTAAAAGCGCAATTATATAGTACGAATAAGCTATCGGAATATGTTGAGAAGTTGCCACTAATATGTTGAGTAAGTGACTAAGTTGTGAATTGAGGGGGTGAGTACGCATTCAAAATCTGTATATACATCGAAAGGAACTTCTAAGCTTCGATTATAATTCTTAAAACTAAGACTTGCCTTATCTTCTGATGGGAGCGTTGCCACAACCTTCCCACCCAGTTGTCGGTGTTTATCATGCATTCTCCCATTATGAGAATAATTAAGGCACGTGCTGCATAAATATAATTGTGTCTTATGGGACATAAATCGGCATTTTACAAGCCTAAAAGTATATGAAATGAAGATATATATACATATGAAAAATATTGTTTTTTAAAGACTCTTATTTGGTCCAGAGGTAGTGGAAAACCCAAATTTGTAAAATTGAGCGCGAGTGTTTCATTAATTTTTATTAATAAACTCAAAACTTAATAAACTAATGGCATCAACTTTATATGAGGAGCATCTTGCTGACTGATTATTTGCTGGTGCAATCAATATGCATCATAAATTTTACGCTATTTTATTCCTCAGCACTTTTGGTGTTTCAATATAGCTTGAAAGTTTTAGCGGAGTAAATTTATGTACATTTATCTCCGGCCTTAATATTTGGGACATTGTCTAACCGCTGTCCTCCTGGAATTCATCCATTTTTCCGCAAACTATTGCCAAATGATGTTTGATGATCTATTCTATATATATTTAATTGATGTGATTTGATTGTCATTAACATTTTATCCTCGTAGAATTTTATTTACTCCGCAAAGAGTTCAATGTTCATTTTGCAGGCTGTGTGCGTGATCAGATTTTGTATAAGTGGAAGCATTTCTTGAGCTGCTTCATTCAGAAACTTTGCTGGTTCCACGAAGTTTTTGTGTTTATTCTCAAATGAGAATTTGAAATCCGGTTTTTAATTCGGAGATCTATTTCATCTGGGTATTTACAGGTGTAAGCACAAGCATCGTATGGGAATTGGAGCGAAGTTGCGCGCTCCACTTTGATTATGCAATTTCAATGTTGTATGCGGTGCAGACCTTGGATTGAGATGTTGTTCCAGTAGATGTGATGACGTTGGTGGAGGTGGAGTTGATTTTGCTGGATGATTGTTGGTGGTGATTCTGATGTTGATGCTGTGGTTGGAGTTGGCGATGTTGGTGATGGGATTGTTGCTGATGTTGATGCTGTTTTTGATGAAGTCAGAGTTGTTGTTGGTGAAGAAAGGCATAGTACACTGGAAAGAATATACCTACACTTGGGAAACTTACACGCAAGTACACGCATGCTAGTGCGGTAGTTGCTAACCGATCTTCCACTTGATTCTACCACATAGGTTACATGCCTAGCACACAATTTCCTCTATATAAAGCATAATCATTTACGCACTCACAAGTGTAGCTTTGCGATCCTCCATTTGATTCCAAGGCACAGGTCATAATCTCTTTATTACAGAAAAAGGACCCAACCATAAATCTATACTATTCAATCATAGATGTTTCATACGTGACACACCTGACCCTGTCAAAAAAAAGCAATAAATAAGCTGAAATAATGAGGCAGTTAAAAATCAAAAACAATAAACCATTTACTGTCACAGAATCCCCCTATACCCACTACTCACAACATATATAAGTAAGCTCTTAGAGATTGTTTTAATAATGCTTTTTAATTAACTTTAAGAACAATGACTGTCTTGTAAGAAAGCTTTATAATATATGAAAACCCATGCAATACTTGTATAAGTACAGTAGTGAAATGACAATTTTTTCTCGCTTCTTACTGGCTACTGTCAGAACTGGCTACGCCAGTATATATACATTTATATATATACATATATTTAAAACAACTGTATATGTATGTATGATGAGGATTGATGTCGTTGGCTTGTTCAATGCTAATTCAAACACCATTTGAAAATTTGCATTTTACAGCTCTGAAAGGCTGGTAATTAACGCCAGTGAGCTTACCAGTTGGTTCAGTTCTCACTCCATAATGAAATAAAGCCTGCCCTCTTTTGGATTTGTAACATTAGGGAATGTCCAGAGCGGTTGCCTTATGCTTTAGGCGTAGAAATTCAAAGGAACTGACAGGCCATATAAGACGCATAAGAGTCTATTGTTTGGTCTTGTCAGGATTATTAATGCACACATAAGTAGGCGTGCGAGTAATCACTGCTAACTACTATGCACAAAGCGGAATAATGCTTTTATATATTTCTTTGTAAAATTTCTCTTGCCGCATTCATGTTTTTGCCTAATCCTCCTGTTTCATTTTTTTTGTGCCAATGGGCTTTAAATATAGTACACTTTGTTGCGTTGCATATATTTGCATTAATGTGTATTAACATATATATTCTCATATGTATGTACACATGTAAGATCGGTCTTGATGTCCTAGGCTTGTTTATGCTAATTCGAACATCATCTCAAAATTCGCATGTTACAGTCCGTTTTCATTCAGAAGTTTCATACCTTTGAAATCGCTCTCCATAGTCGAAAATGTATCGAATAGTTTTTTAAACCGACTGGATAGATCTCCAAAGTCATTCTTAGTCTGCCATATGAATCCCATCATATCCCTCTCAACTCTGCACTTTTCACATGTCCACTTTAAGCCTGATTTGGACTCAATCAGGTCAATCATACGGCCGTTAAGGCCAGCACATTTTTTGTGTGACACATTATTACACAACCAGCAGCAAATAACAGACACTCCACATTTTAAAAGAAATAATTAATTTAATTAATAAAATTAAAATACAGCTGGACAATAAAAACATAAAACAGAAAAAAATCGAAAGACCCAATAAGACTTTTAAAACACACAATGATTACAGGAACACAAACAAACGATGGTATGCACTTACACACAACACAATGTTTAAGCAAAAGTAAAACGACGCGACCGAAAAATGAGAAACGCAATGGAATAGAAAACAGAACAAAAGTGAACAATACCGCAACAAATGAGTTAATGTTAATGAGAGCGCTGGAGATAAATACGATTTATACATAGAGACCACGCTCCAAAGACGAACTCAAGCAACAGCGTAAAAAAAAACCAAAAATAAAATTTTGCACCGCACAAGAGCATGAACTTGAGCAGCTATTTGTTGTTATATTTAAAACGCTTTATTAAATTATTTGACAGATATTTACAGCAAAGCGATGAAACACAGTCACAACATTTTGCTGGGCCACAAGAATAAATGTCCGAATGAAAATAATAATATAATTAAAATAGCATGAAGGAAAATAAGTAATTAGGATGCGCAATAAAAAAAAACACGTACAAAGTCTCTTAATGCATTACAAACTTCAAGTGTAAGCTATAATACACTTAGCAAGGAAAGGAATAGTACGAAACTAGCCAGTTCGGTATTAAGAAAATTCAGGATCAAGTTTACTCAGACCTTCGTCTCCAAGATATTGTTAAAAAACGAACGAAGGTATGGTGTAAAAGAACTACTGTTTTGGTTTTTATATAAAACTTTTACGTTGGACTCGGGCACACACGGTCACATGCAAAATAACACACTGTGCCCAAATTCAAGAGCAGAACACAAATAAATTTAAAAATAAGGTGCACTTCAAACGCTAAATAAACATGAAATGGGTTCACCTTCATCACTTTCAGGTCTGTCTTCGCAAAAACGTAGTCGTTGTGGTTTGCCTGTTTGCCTTTGCACGCAATTTGTAGCACTTGGAGATTCTTATTACCTTTTGTGTGCCAACACGACTGAGCGAGAGCATGCGTGTCCAGGAAGTGCATTAATACCGTTTAGCAGCAAGTGCAGCTGTGCTGTGATGTGTGGCGTGGGAATGTAAGGCAGGTGCACTTGCACATATGTATAGAGTTACGGTCATATACAACCATATTTACCGTGTTCACTAAGCTCACTAAGATTCACAAGGCTTCGGCTACTGTTATCGAGAAATCTGCCAGCACAGCATTGGTAATCATAGTTATAGTCATAACACTAAAAGTTTTCACAGAAATGCTTAAATCATAACATATTTAATTTTAGTTTTTGATTGCATTTCAGGTGATATAATAATTTGTGTAGTATAGTGAAATGTGAAACGAATTGAATTACTGTGCCCTTAGCATTTAAGTAAAATAATATCAGCACCGGAATAATAAATTATATACCAAACTAGCTAACAGTTAGTCAATAAGAAAGTTGACTTCTTGCATTTTTCTGCTGACTCTGCAGGCTAAGAAATGATCAAAAAATGTTTAATCATGTTCAAAATGTAATGGAAAAATGTAAACCTCCAATCAACTTATTTGTTAATTAAGTCTCGGTATAAGTAATTTGCTGAAAATGATTTTAAGGGATATGTAAGCTAGCTTAACCACGCTTACACTCAGCTTTTTTTGTAGACCTTTTAAATAATTTGGGGACCGATCTCACACATAAAACAAAAAAAGTAAAAATGATATCGTGTAAAATATATTTGTATAGTTTTTTAGCGGTGCGCTAGCAGAAAGTGTTATAGTTTGATGTAATGGCCATAAAAAACAAACAAGAAAATAAACAACCATGAGTGTATGGTGGTAAGTAATTTTGTACGATTATGTTTTGAACTAATCTCAATTCTCATTATGCTGCTCGTACGCAAATATACAGAAAAGATTCAAGATATGAAAATTAAATGAAATGAGATGTTTAGACGTTGTCAACAGATTCTACTGTGCGCAACTAATTGAACAAATGTGTTGAACTTTGCTCTCTATTAAAAATAATTCATTGTTGAATTATTTGGCTTTAAGTGTAGGATTTTGACGCAAACTCACGTTTCCATGACATTGCAATTCGTCCTTTACTAGCTGGCTGCCTCAGTTATAGCAGCATTTCCACAATTTGTGTAACTAATTAAAATTGTTGTAAAAGGAAAAGTTTTGGCAAGTAAAATGCAAGTTCAGCGGCTAGCCAGAAACCATTTGGATACCGAAATGAAAAATATTTTATGAGCTAAATGCATTATAAATAACTTTCCCAGAATGTTTTGAGAACTACAAAAATAGTACATTTCGATAGCCCAAGAAAGTTAAGCAAACGGTCTCTGAAAAAATAGTCGAGCATGTTGACAGCAAGTCGGGCAATGCTCTTCGCAACACGTGTGTACGGTCTAGGAACTCTATTGAGTCTCCGGGCGAAAACAATGAAACCATTCTTAAATCATGGTATGAAAAATATGAAGCTTCGGCGTACAAATTGCATTTTATATTTACAAATGCACAGCGAAGTACAAAAAGAAACGCCGCCCCCAAAAGAATGCTCTCACACATATTGAAAAAGTTGAATACATATACACATTTATATATGTATGTAGTATATGTTCATGAGAGTAAACGAGGCCAAGTGTAACTTACCATTTTAGTATTAGTGGTTGCTGCAGAAAGAACCCAGCCACAAGCCGCAGTCGTGTAGGCGCCGGGCGAAGGACATAACAAGGAGATGGGTCGAGTGCTGGGGTACGGCTGTCGCTGAGGTAAAATTTGGTATGAGCAACATCATTTTGTTACCGACTCAGCTTTAGGACATGTAAACACATGTTGCCTGACACATAAGGCAAACGTTGAAATGTTTCTTTTTTCGGGCACGGTCGCTTAAATATTTAATGCAGATGCCTTTCTACTCACACATGCGCAGAATCGGGTGTTTTCTCAGAGTGTCAATCGTAATACCACTGACTGTAGGGAATTAAATGTTGCCGCTTTAATATGGATACCGCCATACCAAACGATACACGCCTCATGCCAAATGCCACTTGCCACATACCTCTTACCACAGTCTATGCCTATCAAGTATTACAGCTAAATAAATAATATCCTGTGATTTATGATGGCAGCCAATGAGGTATGAATGCTAGTCGACCACAAAACGTATCTTGAGAAATTTAAATATGTATTGAGACACTGTGCTGCAAACAATACCTATTGTTTTGTAGTTAATTACATTTATGAAATGTCTCTCTTCTTCTCACATTAACCAATTTAAAGCTTATACATGCTTACGTTGGAGGTTTTAATTAAAACCTTGGAGGTCAAGGGGCCTAATATCTGATGACAACTCATCCAAATTAGTTAATGTGGATGTCTGTCGCCCAAATGAAAAATGTCAAATGAGAGGAACACTTTTTACTCATTGTGCAAAATGTTTTCGGCAAAATCGAAATATATGCTGACTTGATTAGCTCTGTTATATCTCGCATTGCACTTGATTTCCAGGTTTTTAGATTAAATTTTTAAGGCATCTTGTCTTAATCAAACAACTTCTTTGTGTTTTTACGTTATGAAAACAACACATTACTGAGCGTATGTCTGGACAATCTCTATGTTTTTTAATATTTAAAAACCGTTGGAATCTAATTTTAAATAATATTCGCCTTCATATCTGCAAAACTGTCTTATGCAATTTGGAGGCGCCGCAGTAATAGCAAATACTGGGTTGTTCTGTTCCGAAAATCTTTGATTGAAAATAGATATTAAAAAATTCGTATTTTTCTATTTCTTTGGAAAAGAAATGTTTTATATTATTGTCTTATTTTTTATTTTCTTATTCAACTAGTTAAAAAAAAGATGTACAAGATTTATTAACTTTTAACTATTTTGAAATTAAAAATAAAAAATTATCAATTCTCTGGACTGTCCAGAAAGTGTTTTGACACAAAAAGTCTTATAAAAATGTATAAAACATGAGTATTATTTATTTACTTTGAATGACTGCCTTTGGCAGCAGTGATTCCTCTTATTAAGTACCATCACCGCCTGATTCATCGATCCCTGCGTGGCCTCAATCTTTACTACTCTTCAATTTGTTTGGGAAGAGCCGCATCTCTGTAGCATTGTAAGCATCCAGATACGAGCACAAGGTATATTCGGGACTTCCAGAGGTCCAGGGTCTTCACCAACTACCCCAGTATCACTCGCTAAACAAGCAAGTCATCTGACCACTTGCTAAAGATGTGCTTTGGCCAGGCTTTAAAGCCACTGCCTCGTCTATATATCCAGGATTGCTCACTTGTGGTGGTGGAGTTGAGAATCGACTTCGAGTACGATCTCGCGACTCAGCTCAGTTGACCTCGATCGGAGCACTGCGGTGCAAACTCTTTCAGCACCAATGCTGGATACAGAAAACGAAAGGACCGTTGCCAGTGAAGCGTTGACGCGACTCATTGGACAACAAGCGTCAATGAGCGGTCAAGTTTCAAAGGTTTTTACATCGGTGTTGAGCAGCGCAATAGCGGTTGGTTATGCTCCCTCAGCGAGGCCGACGATGTCGTGATTGAAGCGCTTGGAGGTGGGGATGGCGTATGATGTTCCATCGGCGATGGGGATATTCTTGGACGTTGAAGTACTAACGAGCAGCACATTTAAGTAGCTCAACGATATCAAGCAAGGGCTGGTTAACGCGTCTCCCACTCAACCGACCGATACGCGCGCCGCATAACGAAGATCGCGAATAGCAATTCAGATGACATAACACAACAGTTTTAATAAAAGAAATAGAGGAAGCACAACTGTATAATGGGGAAAACGCATTACAATTAGAGCATAAAATCCGAAATAAGTTATGGATTGCACAATTCGAACTACAGGTTTGAAGAACTGACAAATTAAGTTGGCTGATTAACTCAGAAGAATCAATCTCACCACTTATAAGTTTATTTAAAAAAATAACAACAATTATTTATTTATTTATTAATAAAAGTCAATTACGGTATGTAGGTAAGCTAATATTAGTATTCCAATTAAGACCCCTAAAGTCAAATAATGAAAATTGTTCTTATACGGATTCAAATTCTTGTGACCAGGACACCAAAGGTTCGATTAGCGAAGGAAGAAATATGCTTATCAAACTTAATCTCATTAGATAAATATTCTCTTTCATTGAAGTGAGCTTCGCCTTTGCAATAAAATCATGAAAGGTACTAAGGTAAGTAGTAGGTCACATAATAATGTGTATATTGATTGATACTCGAACATAATAATTTTTATTGTAAATTGTAGAAGGTATTATCGGACTACGAACATCCGAGTGGACTGTAAACAAAGGCTTTTAATATAGTCTTTGTCTAGATTGTTTTCCTTTTATGCAAGCCTCACATAATTCATTGTTTAGCTTTACATTCTTTAATAAATTAATATCATCAAACAAATGACTGCGTTAAATATATAGAAATTGTTTAATTTTGTAATACCTCAACTAAACTCTCCACGACGGTGCTAACTGAAAATAGCATAGCAAGATACTACTATCTAAGATCTGTACCCTGAACTTCGGACATGGTCTGCCTTATAGTCATGTTCTTGGTAGGGAGCAAATCATAGTTCGAGGTGGGGCCGGACTAAGGTGTAACGTGACCCGTGCCGATAGTCAGCCTGTCTGGGGCCCCGTAAATAGCCCAGTCGCTCACGGAGCATATCGGATACCTGGCGACCTCCGATATTAATAAGCCTTACCTGCATATGGGGATTCAAATGGATCAGAAAATAAACAAAATTAAACCAGAAGAGTCCGGCATTCGCCAAAAGCCGGAAAGGGGAAATCCCAAACCATCAGCGGAAGCAGTGGCTTCAAAGCCTGGCCAAAGCTATTCTCAGTCAAATGTGGTCAAGGAACCTATTTGCTTGGTCAGCGGCACTGGTGTAGTTGGCGGGGACCTTGTCACACTCGCCTCCGTGGAAGTGAAGCCGAGCACTTGTGCAGCTGATCTTTTGGCAGGAGGTAGTGTGAAGGGCGAACTGCCAACCACTGGTGCCCTGGCAAGAACATTTTCATATGCTAAGCGGAGGAACGCAGCCAGCATATTAAAGAGACAGAACGCCAGCACAGCAGCAAATCCACCAGCCGAATGACTGAACAAAGTGGAATGGGCCAAGAGAGTACTGCCTAACTTCTGCGAAGTACCGCCCAATAAGAAGCAAGGCCAGGCAAAGAAGCAGCGCTCCCAGGAGGTGCCCGGACCTGTGGCCAAGAGAGCCAAGGTCCTACTGGGGAGATCCTTCGCCCACATTGCTAGGGAGAGGATCCTGATAAGGATCCTCGACAAAGGCAGTACGTACAGAATGATCTCAAAAATCAGTGAAAGTGAGTGGAAGGAGCGCTAGCTGTCCGCTGTTTTGAGCTGATTACGAGAGAACACGGCCCACCACCAGTATGTAAAGATGTTGGTTGGTATTGTAACGAACCTTTTATTTCGGTCGTATTTTAGCTAAGCTAAAACTCAGTCGAGCTGAGGGTTCGAGCAACAAATTTATATCGCGTTTGCAATAATTAACAACACAGTGTATGTATATATAAGACTTGTTTTATTCGAAATCACACTTTTCAATGCTAGTTTTCCGACCGCTTAATGTCTATTTGTTCAGTGGCGTCTCGCCACACATCGGTGCCCTTGATCAGGTTTGAGTCGAGCTCCTGTGCGCCAGAATCTGCCCCAGGCCCTTCGCCCGCCAGCTACGCAAGCTCAGGATCTCGGTCTGCCCGCCAGAGATTTGTATATTTCGATTCTTGTTCACTTGTATCTTCGCGCAGACTCGCGTATATAATCTGCACAGCTTCACGTGTTTATCTTTACAGCCCCCGCCTTGTGCTGCGGCGCTCCTTTTATAGGCCTTGGTTGGCCACCTTTTGCCGGGACTGTACCACGGTCGCGTGATCTTTTGGTGGCGTGATCTTCTGGTAATTTTCCACTGCCCTTTTGCTGGCGCCAGCCATTGTCTGCCGTCAGTGTGAGTATGGACGACAGTATTGCTCCCGCAATACTCCTGCCACACTAACGGCACATGTCCTGATGGACATGTGTGTCAGACGCGTTCAAATGGCTGAGTACCTGCGTTAGAAAGAGAGAGGGCGAAAGAGAGCGAATTCGCCGCAGCTGTATCAGGGCCGGATTTCGGCCTGACAGACAGTTATTGTGAGGGGCGCACATAACACTTACTACATGCTGATGGGCATTTCGCATGCACATCCATGAGCATACATATACATATATATTTGTGATCACAAACAAACATATACATGCATGCTCACACGTGCGTGTGCGTGGTTATATGGCTCCTCACACTCCCCTCTTTCTTCGGCAGCGGAAAGCTTCCACTTTCCAGCCTCTAGATCTGAAAATATAGAGTAAGAATATCTGGGGCTTGTTTTTTTTATTTTTTTATTTATTATTTTTATTTTCCTTTTATTTTTTTCTTTATTATTTTTCCCCTATTCTCGGCGGAAGACCCGTGTGCCTCGCGTCGATGTTTTCACCCGGTAGCGGCACCCATCGTGCCACACGATCTTCGACCCCCGTCGGCTTGGTCCCGGCATGGCATCGGTCATCCACCAGCCTCCCAGCCTCCCCTTCCGGGTTTGAATTTTGTCGGAGGAACGTCGGCCTGGGGGGTCTCGTGCCCGCCTCTGGGCACGATGTCTGGCGCAGAAATGCGGGCCGTTTCCACTCCGGCGGCGGGGGTGGTGGTGAACCCACGGCAGCCGGTGCTGGGCTCAGGTCCGGCTGTGGGGGTTTAGGGCCTGCGGGTGGTTGCTGCTCCTCCAGCTGCCAAGCGGGTGGCAACCCCGCCTACTCCTCCCAGGCACATACCAGTGTCACCTGGTGTCTCCAGCGGCCGTCCGCGAAGGCCCTCGCATATGTTGCGGTCACGGTGGGTGGCGGTGGTTGCTGCCGCTCGCCATGCCCCTGGGCACCTCCTCCTTCCCCGCGCCGCTCCTCGTCATCTTCGTCGTCAGAGATGACGATCACCTCTGGCTCCGGTCGCGCCGATGGCGTGAACGGCATGGTGTCTTCATCGTCGGGGTTGACGATTGGCTCCGGCGTTTGTCGTCCCTCGTCTGTCTCTCCCTCGTCCTCGGATTACATGACGATTGCGTCCTCGTTCGACGTCCCCGGATCTTTGGTCTTCCCTTCTGAGACTTCGACCATGGCCTCGTCGGGTTCAGCTGGTCCGGCCGCCTCCCACGAATCGGCGCGGGGCGTGGCCCTGTGAACCGCATCGCGGTGGGGTCGTTCTCAGGCGTCGGGGCAGTTCCGAGTACTACCAGCGAAGCCACTCTGGGTTGACCTCGTCCAGGTCGCTGGGGTAGCGTCGGCGTAGTGGCAGAACCTCCTCGGCGGCTTCCGGAACTGCGTCCATTTCTGCGTCGCCCTTGATGTTGGGAGCGTGTAATGGGGATGCCAGCAGCTCGAGCTCGTCATGTTCCCGGTTGCGCCGTTCCTGCGCGATGCGGCGCCTTGCGACGCGCACCACGCGTCCTGCTCTTCTTTGTGGGCGTTGCGTTTTGATTAAGTGTGACTTTAGGTTTAGTTCCAAGTTAATATTACATCCGGTTCTATGAAATTTATTTCATAGTTTTTTCTTGATTTTGTGTATTTACATTCAACTGTCGTTTGTTTCAAGATACCGTTTATACATTTGTTTGATATTAGTTTCTTTTCTGTTGCTAAATAAGTTTTATTCTTGTGTAAATAATATCTATCTCTAATAGTTTCGATTAAAATATTCTTTTCTTCGTCTGGATATGGTATTACTGAATATAAAGTTTCTTGTGACCGAGTTTTCGGTATATGTGATATTATTATAATTTCATTTGTCGTGGGTTTTATCCAAGCTGATGTTATTATATTTAACAATTTTTCTGAATCGACATTTAATAAATGATCATGTTTTAGTAATTTCGGGTTAGAAATTCCCAATCTGGTCAGTTGCATCCCATCTCGATATCTTCGATGTATTCAGTGAATTGTTGTAAGTTAAACAGTAATAAACTTAATTTTGTGTTCTGTTGTGACATTTCTGTCATGCCGTCCATTATATCTATCCCATGATTGACTGCTTCTATGACTTTGTTTAGTTCGTTTACCTGTATGCTATTAGCCTCTAAATCGTATATTTTTTCAGTAAGTTCTGTTTTGTCATCTTCAGTTAATGTGCCAAATAAATATTTGTAACATTTTCCTACTAAATTTAGGAATCCTCGTTTCTGTCTTTTGATTATTTTTATTCCGTTAATTTCTCTATGAAGTTTTTCTACTAGATATTCTATTTGGGGTAGAGCACTAAAATCATGTGTCTGAGATATTAAATCCTTTTCAGTATTTTCGGTTTTTGTTATGTTTACTGTTAGGCAATGGTATTCGAAATCTGAAGGTATGCTCAATGAGCCTGTTTTAAATAAAACGTACCCGTTTTGTGCTTTTACTTGGTTTATTTCTATATTTTGGGTATTACTCTGAGTTATTGTTAGCGTTAGTATTATCATTATTAGCAGATGGACCGGTAGATGAATCTTCCGTAGTTGACCTGAAATTATTGTTATATTTGTTTATGTTTATTTTCTTTTTCTTTTTGAATTTAGTTCTGTAATGTATGATTTTTCTTCCTCTATTCGTTTCTTCGAAATGTTTGCTATCTAACTGTTTTATTATGCCTGTTTCCTGTTTTCCTGAATGGATTTGTTGTTTTTGATTTGATAAGTGGCATTTCTCTATAGTTTGTATCTATTTCGTAAGATTTTCTTTTTTCGTTTAGCTTGTTGATCTTTTTAAATTTATTCAATTGGGTATTGTATGCTGGTGATCCGGCATAAATGAAGATATCTGCTGGTGTTCTACTAGTAGTGCTATGTATCGTTTTATGGTTATAAGTGAAAAGTATTATTTCGAATTTTGTTAACTTATTTTCTTCGTTTGTGTCTGAATTAATTATTCTTAATTTTTCGTTGATTATTTTGAGAAACCGATCTATGTCTGATATGCCGTTCTTACTTGTTGTGATTTTAATTTTAACGTTTTCTGAATCCAACCAAATTTTTAATGCTGCACTCATGAATGCTGACTCTTGGTCTGTTTTTATTTCTAACGGTTTTCCCATTTCGTTGAATATTTTTAACAATGCTTCTCTTTGCTTCTAACCAATCTTTACCATTTATTTCTAATAATGTACCGTATTTTGAGTATACGTCTATGCATGATAAAAATTGCTTATTATTGATCATATAAAAATCTATAACGTATTTTCCTCTAAGGGTTGAAAACCTCAGGTGTTATTTCATAACTAAATTTTGTGTCCCTGTGTTCCACTTTTGATATATTACAGATTTCGCATTCGTTAATTATGTTTTGTATTCGTTTTTTTTAATCTGGGAAATAATATTTTTCTTTAAACATTACTATAGTTTTTTCTATTCCTGGATGTAAAAGTTTTGTATGGTCGTTTAATACGGTTTGTTTAATTTCCGAATAACTTTGGATATCTTTTAATTTTTTTGTTGTTCCCATAGTTTTTATCGGACAATTTCTTTGTATTAATTGTAAATAAGCTTTTTCGAATATTCATGTGGGAAGCACAAAGATATTCTTTTATGATCTCTTTTGCTTTTTTCGTTGTCATTTCTATGTAATTTATTATAATCTTAGTTTTGTGAAAATAGCTAATTTTCTTTATTTCTTCGGTATGTCCTTTTATAAATTCTATTTGATGATTATAATTATTCAATGGTCTTACTGCGGCTTGAATACAATTTTGATTATCTTCGTTTGCACTATGTATTGTCGCTGCTATGCTATCTTGAGCATTCCCCATGAAATTTTCTTCTCCGTTATTTTCTTCTGTTTTAATTCTTGAAAGTGCATCAGCTACGTAATTTTCTTTGCCTGGTATGTATTTGATTTCATAATCGAATTCGTTTAGTCTTATCTTCCCCCTTTGTAACTTCATGTTTGGCTCTTTTATGTTATTTAGCCATATAAGAGGTTTGTGATCGCTAAGTATTTCAAAATTTCTACCAAATAAGTATGATCTGAAATTTTTCGTTGCCCATATTATTGCTAATAATTCCTTCTCTATCGCTGAGTATTTTATCTCATGCTCGTTTAAAGTTCTACTAGCATAACATATTGGTTTGTGATCTTGTGATAAAACTGCTCCTAAGGCATAATTATTAGCGTCTGTAGTAAGTGATAATTTTTTCATGAAATCCGGATATACCAATATTGGGTCTGATATTATGAGTAACTTTAATTTCTCAAAGGCTTCTATGTATGTTATTTCTTTTTCGTTGACTTTTGCTCCTTTCTTCAGCTTTATTGTCATTGGTTTCACAAATTTTGCGAAATTTTGTATGAATTTCCTGTAAAATCCATATAATCCTAGGAATCTTTTGATTTCTTTTGGAGTCTTAGGGATTGGAAATTCTTTAACGGCTTTTATTTTGATTGGGTTAGGTTTTATTCCTTCCGTTGTTATTATATGTCCTAGAAATTCATTTCTTTAATGCTAATATGTGTTCTTCCAATGAAGTGGAATACACTATTATGTCATCCATGTAAACTAGACAATTTTTGTAAATTAAGTCTCCTAAAAGATTGTTCATACAACGTTGAAAGGTTGCTGGTGCATTTTTCAAGCCAAATGGTATTCGTGTATATTCGAAATGTCCTGCTTTGGTTGAGAATGCTGTCTTTGCTATTGATTTTTCGTCCATCTGAATTTGATGAAATCCTTTAGCTAAATCGATTGTTGTGAAATATTGACATTTTCCTAACTTGTCTAATATTTCATCCATTACAGGTATGGGAAATTTATCGCTAACTGTTTTTTCGTTAAGGTTGCGTCTAAGACTATTCTATATTTTTTCTCTCCTGATGCATCTTCTTTTTTTGGTACTACCCAAATAGGAGAACAATAAGGTGAATTAGATGGTCGTATAATACTGTAACGAACTTTTTTATTCGGTCGTATTTTAGCTAAGCTAAAACTCAGTCGAGCTGAGGGTTCGAGCAACAAATTTATATTGCGTTTGCAACGATTAACAACACCCTGTATATATATTTAAAACTTGTTTTATTTGATCGCTTATTTGACATCACACTTTCCAATGTTAGTTTTCTATTTGTTCCGTGGCGTCTCGCCACACATCGGTGCCCTTGATCAGGTTTGATTCGAGCTCCTGTGCGCCAGAATCTGCCCCAGGCCCTCCGCCCGCCAGCTACGCAAGCTCAGGATCTCAGTCTGCCCGTCGTACAGCTCTCCTGATGTTCACCAGGACTAGCGGTTTCCTTGTTTCCCCAAGGATTGCCCCTAGTAGCTGGTGCGTCGGGATTCGCGTGTCACTCTCTGTTTTTTTCACAGCCCCCGCCTTGTGCTGCGGCGCTCCTTTGATATGCCTTAGTTGGCGACCTTTTGCCGGGACTGTACCACGGTCGCGTGATCTTTTGGTGGCGTGATCTTCTGGTAATTTTCCACTGCCCTTTTGCTGGCGCCAGCCATTGTCTCCTCCCACACTAACGGCACATGTCCTGATGGACATGTGTGTCAGACACGTTCAAATGGCTGAACACCTGCGTTAGAAAGAGAGAGGGCGAAAGAGAGCGAATTCGCCGCAGCTGTATCAGGGCCGGATTTCGGCCTGACAGATAGTTATTGTGAGGTGCGCATATAACATTGACTACATGCCGATGGGCATTTTGCGTGCACATCCATGAACATACATATACATATTTATTTATGATCATAAACATACATCTACATGCATACTAGCACGTGCATGGTTATATGGCTCCTCACACCGGTAACGCAAAATTATCGTTACTTCGCCCAACTGCCATTTTTCAGACAATAATCAGAATCCTAAAGAGAGAAGGCCCCAATCAAGGAGTACAAGTGGATTGAGTAATAGGGCAATTACGACACACACAATCCGATGATGGGGTAGTTTCCATGATTATTGGAAGTTTCTAATGGTAGTGGTACAATATGAAAATAGTAGTATTTATAAATATATATGTATGTCCTTAAATATATATGTATGTATGTACTTAAATATATATGGAAACTAGGCTTCGAAAATGTGATACAGACAACTGATTTAACTGGAACATACTGCTAAGCAAACGTAACGTCTCTCTTTTCGTCGACGTGTGATAACCAGCTCTTGATATTTATATTGAACCTAATATGCAAAATTACCAGAGAATATAAAGTTGAGTTATATGCCGTCATCTAGCACAGACTACTCTCAACCACATATCTGAAGTATTTGAGATGAATTGAAACTATTTCGTTGAGTTCCATGCCAGGCTATCCAACATGAACATTTCTTAAAACGATACTTTCCAAAACATTCCCCATATGGGGTAAGCTATCTGATAGCTGGGTATGGTACCGATACCGACCAGTGCCATGATTCCTTGAGCAATCAGACCGCTCTCTACTGAGGTGTTCAATATTTGAATTCATTTTTAATGAAATCAAAAAGAAAATGATACTTTCTTCCCTGGTCCGGCCCCGATAATTATTCCAGGGCTCGGCGTTTCCAAGTTTAGTTAAATACATTTAACTGAAACTAATCTGAAGTCATTTGAATGGGGTTTGGCTAGGAGGGGGTTATTGAGATGGGAATTTTGGGAAAGCACGGGTGAACTTTCGAATCACGAAGTTCTTCGAGCAGCTTCGGGCCCCACGTTGGGCGCCATTTTTATGAAACGAACACGCGTCAACGACAAAGCGAGAACAGCTCTGTTTAAAATTGTTCCCGGCCTTGCTCAGGGCTATAGGGTGGGTTTTTCTGTTCTCTCTTACGTTCGCGTTACATAAATAAAATTGTGGACAGAGACAAAGGGATACAAACCGAAAGCTATCAAGATCGACCACACGTTTTCAATCTATGACTACTTTTTACTAGAGCTGCGCTACTCTTTGCTCAACATGCCCAATTAAGAAGATTAATTATGCATTTTCTTCATTATTTTAAAAATCACTATCGAAATACACAGTTTTCATTTTAGCTCTTCATATGAGCAGAGTATTCAATTCAAAGTACGCTTCCCGCTTATTATGCAATACTGAGATTATTACAAATTAAAGTAGTTGTACTTAATACTGTAGTATATTAATTAGAAAGTTACTTCAAGTGATTCAGACTAATTTTATATGATATATAAGGATACAATATAGGCAATACACACTATATATTACATGACCTATGGTATATACTAAATACAGTACGTCTATATTTACATATATATATAAAGTCCTTTAAGGGGAAGGGTATACTTGATCGACCGTCACAACTCATCCAAATAGGGGGTGGAGCTTGTGCGTGATCGTTAGATTCGTATATATATATATGGTTCTACCGGTTCGTTGTTGCGTGCTTCTCACATACAGGCCTTAACAATAATCGGCATAACCGTACTCACAAATTCGTTGGGTTATTCCATCGCTGTCAAAAGGCCTGATGACGTTGACGATACTTTAAAAGATTCCAAAAGAATACAAAGCATGTGTATGGTGAAGAGTTGCAAGCTATGAAAGGGAACCAATAAGTAACCTATATACAATAAATCTACTTTAAATAGGATTTAATTTAAACATTACTGTGTAGTGAACTCATAACGATATTGAGTCCACTTAACTATAGGGGCGCTGAAGTCACAGACGATCCGATAGGCGGTAAGTATAAATATAAATTCAAATGCCAATAAGTATGTATATAACAAAATCCTGCTGTGCGGCAGCGAGGAGTGTCGCTATGGACCATCTGTGGCCCAGCACCAAAATATTCCCTCGATGTAGCGAGGAGTGCATCGCTTTGGTCCGTATGACTGCTATTTGCACGTGTCTTCAGTGGAGCACTGTCCCGAACGGGGCGCTTGAAACCAAAAAATATTGGCGGCAATGGCCACCCGGGCAATTCTGACAAAATTAAATATTCACTTATTTTCCAGTTAATTGCGCGATGCGCGTGGATGAAAATTACCGCGGGAGTGCTGACATGCTTGGTATTGGAAACGCGATCAAAAAGTGAAGTTGGCCGCGCATGCAATTCGATTGCATATCGAATGCACATTACTTTACTTCGATTGCAATGGGGCGTTGCTATCTGCACTAAACGGGCCTGCCAATGGGTTTGCGATTAGAGTACTGCCGATCAGCTGCTCTTTGATATGCCGCCGGGTTTGAAATCTACCCTATTATTCTCTTTTTTATTCGAATAAATGAAATAAAATGGATTTTATTTTAATAAACAAATTTTCTCGTCACGGCATATCCTCACAGGCTTAGTGGTGCCGTCGATGCGAAATTTCCATTCGCTGACTTGTTTCGCTACTTTGGGGTATTCCTGGGACACAGTCGGTGCCGTTTGCTCGCTTATGGACACTCTTCTTGGTGGCTGTGGTGTGGACGCTGCCCCCAAAAAAGTGTGCATGGCGTCTCGAGCCCGCGCTGCTGCGCTGGTTGCCGGGCTGCTTAGCTGGGCGAAATTTATATTTGTCGACTCTCTCGCATCCGCAACATGTTCGATTTCTCTGGCAGGTGATTGTCTGCCACGAATCGCCGCTAATTCCTCTAATCTTGGGCTATATGGCAATCTGTTTTCGACGTACTCACCCACTCTCCAAATTGTCTGCGCATAGCAATGTTCCAGATAATTCCGCTTGAAATTCTGCTCCATATTTTAGCACTTATTCCTCTTTTAGATTGAACACCCACGCAAGAATCATTTTTTGTTTGATTAATATATATATAATGTGTACTTTAAATTATCGCAATAACCAAAGTTGGGCGCCAGTTGTTTTTCATTCGGTTTACCTTAACTAAGCTAAAACTCAGTCGAGCTGAGGGTTCGAGCAACAAATTTATATTGCGTTTGCGACAATTCAAAACACAGTGTATATATAATAAAAAAGTGGTTTTATTTATTTTTGATTACTTATTTGCTATTTGCACAGTGGCGTCTCGCAATCCATCAGTGTCCTTGGTCAGGTTTGATTCAAGCTCCTGTGCGCAAGAATCTGCCCCAGGCCCTCCGCCCGCCAGCTACGCAAGCCCAGGATCTCAGTCTGCCCGCCAGAGATTCCGTACAGCACTCCTGATGCTCACGAGGACTAGCGGTTTCCTTGTTCCCCAAGTGTTGCCTCTAGTACTCCTGTGAGTCAAGATTCGCGTGTCTCACTCTCTGGCTAATCACCGGCAAAGCCTCGCTTGCTTCATTTGGCTTTTCGCGGATATCGCCACAATTCGAGCGTGTCAAGGATATACGTTTCTCACCCAATATCAGGACTGCGATGTCCTGCATGATCCTTGGGCTGACCCTTGTGTTTTAATAGAGTCCTTTGACACAGTGTGTCCTCGCAATTCGTCCTTCGTATTTTGCGCTCATGTATTTCGTTGACTTTGATTCCGGTTACTTTGCTCGTTGCGACAGACTCGCTTTCACATTTGCACAGACTCGTTCATAGATTCGCTTAGACTCCCCGCCTTGTGCTGCGGCGCTCCTTTTATAGGCCTTGGTTGGCCACCTTTTGGCGGGACTGTACCAAGGTGGCGTGATCTTTTTGGTGGCTTGATCTTTTTGGTAATTTTCCACTGCCCTTTTGCTGGCGCCAACCATTGGTGGCCCTCATTGTGAACATGGACAGCAATATTGCGCCCGCAGTACTCTTCACACACTAACGGCATATTTCCTGATGGACATGTGTGTCAGACACGCTCAAATGGCTGAAAAGAGAGCGAATTTGCTGCAACTGCATCTGGGCCGGATTTCGGCCTGATAGATAGTTACTGTGAGCGGCGCATATAACATTTAATGCACACATATGGGAACTTTGCATGCACATCCATGAACACACATACATACATATATATATTTATGATTATAAATAAATATATACAGTGTCTCACAGCTTATTTCGACCAGTGTCTAGCAAACATTTTAATTGCCCGCTATAAACTAATTATACATTATTTTTCAAAAATTTCAAAGACCGATGGCAGGTACATAAATTAGCCACCAAAATGAATATATGAACCCAATAAATTGGGGTTTCCCCACCTGCTAAGTCGGGCTATGTAAAAAAGTACCTTCATTTATGGTCACAGCTATTTCGAACTGTGGTCCGAAATAGTACAGTCCTATCTTATCGGAACGCCCCCACATAATAATTCCACCGTCCCAGTCTCCAGATTTAAATCTTATTGAAAATTTGTGGGCTCTGCTGGAAAATAACATCCGGAATCACAGCATATCCAGCAAACAGGATCTCAAGAATGCTCTGCTGGATAAGTGGAGCAAAATCAGTCCAGAAACTACCCGGAAGCAGGTATCTTCCGTGAATAATAGGTTAAGGAAGCTATTATGGCTAAAGGATATCATACTAAGTATTAACATCCTTATTTAAGTTTTTATACGCCAAATGTGTTACTTTTTTAAGACTGTTCGAAATAAGCTGTGATATGTGTTTTGGATATGTTTTCAGTTCTTGACTAATTTTAATTAATTGATTAATATTTTAATAAGAACTAAATTTTCTTTTTCATACGTGATATATCATGAAAAAAATTGGCATTTAAACATTTTGTGTTTGTTTCTTTGCTTAAACTTTATAGCACTTTAAATTTTTTACTGGCCACTGGTCGAAATAACCTGTGAGACACTGTGTATGTACATTCGCACACGTTCTTTCTCACACATGCGCACGCATATTTATGTATACAGAAACTTGGGTCTTTCTTATCCGATCTTGATAAAATTTGGGCAGTCGATCAATACTATGCATATGAAATTTATGTATTAGTTAGAAGATTCTGCCTTTAAAATTATAGCATTTGTTGCTATCGGAAATTGAACGGCAATTATCGATAAATTAATGCAATCTTGATCTGCGCCTGTATACGAGAACCTATATTCCAAATTTTAAGTCTCTAGCTCTTATTGTCTCTAAGATCTGCGTGTTCATACGGACGGACGGATGCTTCCTTCTGCCTGTTACATACATTTGCACAAAGCCATTACCCTTTTTACCCATTTTTAATGGATTCATGGTACAAAAATAATAATATAGTTAAAATTAACATGAAGGAAAATAAGTAATTAGGATGCGCAATAAAAAAACACGTTCGTTGCGAGATGCAAGGGGAATGCGACACCATGGTGTCATGATGATTAAAATGTCTCTCTTAATACATTACAAACTTCAAGTATAAACTATAATACACTTAGCAAGGAAAGGAATAGTTCTAAACTAGGCAGTTCGGTATTAGGGAAATTCACGATCAAGTTTACTCAGACCTTCGTCTCCAAGATGTTGCTAAAAAAATAACGAAGGTATGGTGTAAAAGAACTACTGTTTTGGTTTTATATACAACATTTACGTTGGACTCGGGCACACGGTCACATGCAAAATAGCACACTGTGCCCAAATTTAAGAGCAGAACACAATGAAATTTAAAAATAAGGTGCACTTCAAACGCTAAATAAACATGAAATGGGTTCACCTTCATCACTTTCAGGTCTGTCTTCGCAAAAACGTGGTCGTTGTGGTTTGCCTGTTCGCCTTTGCACGCAATTTGTAGCACTTGGAGATTCTTATTACCTTTTGTGTGCCAACACGGCTGAAGCGAGAGCATGCGTGTCCAGGAAGTGCATTAATACCGTTTAGCAGCAAGTGCAGCTGTGCTGTGATGTGTGGCGTGGGAATGTAAGGCAGGTGCACTTGCACATATGTATAAAGTTACGGTCATATAAAACCATATTTACCGTGTTCACTAAGCTCACTAAGATTCACAAGGCTTCGGCTACTGTTATCGAGAAATCTGCCAGCACAGCACGTTGGTAATCATAGTTATAGTCATAACACTAAAAATGTTCACAGAAATGCTTAAATCATAACTTATTTAATTGTAGTTTTTGATTACATTTCAGGTGATACAATAATTTTTGTAGTATATGGAAATGGGTTACGAATTAAATTACTGTGCCCTTAGCATTTAAGTAAAATAATATCAGCATCGAAATACCAACCACACACCAAACGAGCTAACAGCTTGTCAATAAATTGTCTACATCGGGCTATGTCGAACATAGGTACAATCGTTAGAATGATGACCTCTTGCATTCTTATGCTGACTCTGCAGGCTAAGATGTAATGGAAAAACTTAAACCTCCAATCAACCTATTTGTTAATTTAACTCTCGGTATAAGAAATTTGCTCAACATGATTTTAAGGGATATGTAAGCTAGCTTAACCACGCTTACACTCAGCTTTTTTGTAGACCCATTCTTTTAAATAATTTGGGGGCCGATCTCACACATAAAACGAAAAAAGTAAAAATGATATCATGTAAAATATTTTTGTATAGTTTTGTAGAGGTGCGCTAGCAGAAAGTGTTATAGCTTTATTTAATGGCAAAAAAAAAACAAGAAAATAAACAATCATGAGTGTGCGGAGGTAAGTAAAGGTGTAGGTATGCAATCAATTTTTGTACGATTATGTTTTGAACTAATCTTGTCTTGTAATTGCTGATAATTTTTGCGCACTCGGGCAATTCTCATTATGCTGCTCGTACTCAAATATACTGAATATTCTTGGGATCGCTCCTAAATGACTTTGATCTATTTTTCCTTAGCGAACTAATTTAATTTGCCCATGTATATGTCAATTGGAAGATTTTGATTCACGTTAGAAAAATTAAAGAGAACTTTAATTTGAAATTTGTCATTAACTGTTAAAGTATCTACTGTGTATAAATAAGCGGAAATTATTTCATGAATACTATAAGTTATCCAGTTGCATAAATGAGATGCTTAGGCATTGGCAACAGGTTCTACTGTGCGTAAACAATTGGACAAATTGTGTTCAACTTCGCTCTTTATTAAAAATAAATCATTGTTGAATGAGTTGACTATAAAAGTTGGATTTTCACGCAAACTAACGTTTCCATAACTTGGCAATCCCTCCTTTACTAGCTGGCAGCCTCAGTTATTGCAGTATTTTCACAATTTAGGAAACTAATTAAAATTGTTGTAAAAGGAAAAGTTTTGGCAAGCAAAATGCAAGCCAGCGGCTAGCCAGAAACCATTTGGCTGAATACCAAAATCAAAAAAAACTTCCCCAGAATGTTTTGAGAACAGCAAAAATAGTACATTTCGGTAGCCCAAGAAAGTTAAGCAAACGGTGTCTGAAAAAATAGTCGAGCATGTCGACAGCAAGCCGAGCAATGCTCTTCGCTACACTTATGTGCGGTCTAGAAGAAACCAATCTTAAATCATGGCAAGCAAAATACGAATTTCAGCGCCAGTTTCGGCATACAAATTGAATTTAATATTTAGAAATGCACGTGGAGATAACAAAGAAACGCGGCCCCAAAAAGAATGCTCACACATATATTGAAAAAGTTTATATATGTATGTAGTATATGTTCATGAGAGTAACCGAGGCCAAGTGTAACTTACCATTTTAGTATTAGTGGTTGCTGCAGAAAGAACCCAGCCACAAGCCACAGTCGTGTAGGCGCCCGGGCAAAGGACATAACAAGGAGATAGGCTGGGTGCAGGGGAGGTTTAAATTTGGTATGAGCAACATAATTTTGTTACCGACTCAGCTTTAGGACACGTAAACACATGTTGCCTGACACATAAGGTAAACGTTGAAATGTTTCTTTTTTTTCGGGAACAACTCGCTTAATTATTTAATGCAGATGCCTTTCGACTCACACATGCGCAGAATCGTGTGTTTTCTCAGAGTGTCAATCGTAATACCAATGACTGTGGAGAAATTAAATATTGCCGCTTTAATATGGATACCGCCACACCAAACGATACACGTCACATGCACATATCTCATACCACAATCTATGCCTGTCAAAAATAAATAATATCCTGTAACTTATGATGGCAGCTAATGAGGTATGAATGCAAGTCGACCACAAAACGTATCCTGAGCAGATATTAAAATACGTATTCAGACACTGTTTTGGAAACAAATACTTATTGTTTAGTAGTTAATTATATGTATGCAAATGTGCTTCGTCTCACATCAACTAACTTAAAGTTTTACAAGCTTGAATTATGTGTGAGATTTTAATTAAGGAAGTCAGGGGCCCATGGGCCTCATAAGTGAGGCAAAACAGGCTCGGTTAATCGCTTCTGCTTAAGAGTTTTCAATGGTCTTACACTATTAAATTGATTTTCCAATGCATCAAAATCATCACTGAGCCTACGGAATGCTAGACGAAGGTCGAAGGTCGGTCCTGCGATCTAGTTTGCCTCATAAAAATCTGGACTATCGGACTCCACCTACGGCATCGCGCCCACTGGCCACCACTTTAACCCCGAGTTATAGCTGATTATTGCACAGAGAAAAATAGCCAAAACTAAAAGCGCACAACAAGATCAAATACGAAACAACAACCACAAGATTTAGCGCTGCACGAATAAACTACGAAAATAGACAAATAGGGGCTCACAAAAATCGGCCTCCTATAACAACACCAATACACCGCGATCGAGCGCGCGATGTATGTATTGTAACGGACACTTACAGAGTCGTCTCGGCATGCACACTCTGTCTCCTATTCGGACGGCCTTGCTCTGGGAAGTTAGGCCTCGGTCTTGTGCTGCCTTGTTTGTCAAGCCGTGTTACAATAATAATCTCGGAGACAGAGAAGGACTAAAGGCGGAAATGGAACAACACAAAATGGACACGGACTCATATACATTGGACGCTATCTAAGGTTGGAGAACTAAGATGTTATGCTTGTTCTTCTATACACACCCAACCTTGTAGGAATCAACCATGATTCATGGATCCTACCGCAAGCAAGCCTGTGGTTCTGTTAGACTAAGGGACCTTATAGAGCACAATTCATGGCAATAGCATTTCGCATGATACAAAATAAATTAGTCTTTATAAAATTCTTTACATATAAGTCCCAATATATGTGCATCTAAATGCGACAAACAAAATCTACGGCGCTTTATTGCTTACCATTGCATCTCATGATGCAACCACATCCGGCTATGCCGTGCTTACTACCTTAATACTATACATTGATCCGTTGATGTTAGCAGCCCTGTCGACGTAGATGGACTGTAGGCGATGATAATCAAAATTAAAGATGAAACAATTCAAAATAGAGTAGTCCACTAGAAAACATGATAACAAATTTATAAGTATTGAACAGCTTAAGTCTAAATTTCATTTTTAATAACGATGACGATTGGGCTCGTTGGGCTGTTAATCCATTTGCAACTTCAAGAACATTTCAATTTCGGTGCCGCGGGGTGTTAATTTGTTTTGTTGTTGTAGTTGTCGTTGTTATTGTTGTTGTTTTTGTAGCTGTCGTTGTTATTGTTGTTATTGTAGGCCACGCTTTACGTATAAGCTAAGTTGCGCACTCCACAGAGTAGAAAGGGGTCAACGCTTATTCCGATGGCCGAACACAAATGAGATCATTTTTAGAGCCGACTCACAATCGCTAATGCATAGAAAATACTCACAACAATATTTATGAAATGAAGAAAGAGCGCATCGGCGGCCAGTGCGATGGTCGATAGCGCGTATTGTGGTGTGGGTGTTGATTATTTGGTGTGGTGTGATTCCAGTATTTGCAGGTTAGGTCAAGGCATCGGCAACTCGGTGTGCACCTTTTTATTTATTATATTTTTTCATTGAAATGCCTTGCCGATATCGAGGTTTCGCCCAGAACTGATTAAATGCAATGCGCTTTGCTTAGTTCCTTTTTTTGGTTTTTGTTTTGTGTTTGCACAAAACTTACTTACACTTTGCACCACCGCTAAATGCTGAAAATTCCAAGATATCAAATCGGGGTCGGGTAGGGCAGGTCTCCAACGTGATGTTGTCAGTATGATTGCTGATCAAGATTTCATCCAGTTCCGGATGTCTACAGATTAGATTGCTTGTATACAGCGTGAAAATCTTCCATTTGGATTGAGAAAATTTTTCGCAAGGACTTTGCTAATTGCATTTGTCCTTGGCCGCAGCGTGCAGAAAAATAAAATGCATGCTTAGAGCATAAGCGCAATAGACTTAAAAGCTCAAGTGCTTGGGAGTGAAAGTTTGAGAAATAATAGCTTAATGAACGCACGCTTAAGCCAGCTGCAGTTGAACAAAAAGTGCATCAGAGCGCATGCGCAAGTTCGAAGAACGAGCACACCGAACGCACGCTTAAATGCCGGCTGCATCAGCTGAGCTAGGCTTGCAGTGAGCGTGCAGGCTAAGCTTGCCAAAGCTTTACACTCGAGGGCCGAAATAACATGCAGATATGTCATTGAGCATATGCATTTACACTCGCCGCCAATAACATATGCATTCCTCAATTAAATTATATTTTGGTATTAAACATTCGCACCATTACAGTATGTAAGTAGCTTTTGTCAATTAAAACGCTAAACGAAACCGTGAGAGCGAGGGCATAAAGTGCAAACAAAAACAAAATACAGCTGTTAACCGCACACTGTATATATGTATGAACAAAGGTTTCTATGATTGCTAATCAAAACTGACAGAAAACCCAAATAACCAAAGCATTCACAGAAAAAGGTACAAGAACTCCTGTCACATGCATTAATCAAATTAAATACACGGTGACAAAATTGAATAAGATCACAAACAGGACACAGCACAGCAAAAATACAACTGGCGTCCACAGCAAAGGCTATGAGACAGAGTGTTGGAAATTTGGGGTTATGGGTGCAGGCACACTGGTTGAAACACCGGGCCCATGACCATTAATAACACCGGGGATTAGCTATGCAGAGGATTATGTTTTTATATATACGTTTTATTCTTTTCGGTCGAGCGCTGCGCGACTGTGCTTTGCTTAATGTAATGGAACGACTAATTGCGCTGGACTCGATGTTATGCGCGTCTCTACAGTGATCCGTTAAGAGACTCTCATATAGAATGTTGTGGTAACTCTATGCACATTATGCATACAGAACTATGTTAACATTGTTGCTTTAACATATTATTATACTATTCGCGATAATAAAAATACAGAGGCATTTGTATAAGTTTTTCATGGGCTTTTATATGTATATGTGTAGGCGGCACCAATCAAATGCAAAAATGCTTGTAGTTCCTTTAGCAAACATTTTTTGTTTTTTCTTTAATTTTTTTCCAGTGATTGTTAATCTTTCGTATATTTTCTATCACAACAAATTTACGATACATCCTATTACACGAATGCATACCTCAATTTGACAAATCTGCCTACCAACAAGAGTATGTCTGTTTGCCGGAAAAACTACTAACCACTGAGCGACCTTTGGCAAATTAGGGTCGGCTTGTGTCGAATATGTATACGTAAAAACAAAAAACAGAAATTTCCAAAATAGGGGGGGGGGGGGGGGGGGGGGGGGGGGGGGGGGGGGGTACTCACGATTCTTTTTTTGCTTTTTCCGCGCTAGGAAAGCTTTCCATCGTCCAGAGATGTATGTACATGTTGGTGTGCTTGTTAATTTTTGTGCGTCTTTAGATATGCATGCTGTTTAACTTGTATGTAGGTTTAGTAATGATTTCGTTTTGTTTTTGTAATTTTTCTGCGGTAATTTTGACAATTTATATAATATTAAAGTTTGATTAACAGTATATTATATTTTATATTTTGATTAATATTATATTTGTACCCAAAATAACATACAAATTATCAGGAACAGATTTTGTTGCGCTACATGGGGTTCTATGCGGTGCGACTTAAGTCCGACGAATAACCAAAGCTGGGAAGCCGAAATCAGCTCTCACTCACGGCTTCCCTCAAAGGCTACATTGTGAGGCGAAGGCAAGCTTTTGAAAACCACCCTTTCTTTGGAGCTAATGTCTCTGCAAACCAATGCTCCTTCAAAAGCACCGTCCCCCCAAAAAAAAAACGTAATCCAGCAAAAATAGGAGCAGACAATCCTGGCATCCCACAAAGGATTAATTTCTGGTGACGCGGATGAGTTTGACGGAAAGGTGTTGCTGGCGATCAAAAGGTGCCCAATATTAAGGCTTGCTTGCGCAGCGGCGGTGGTGAACGTGGCGAAGCTTAAGTTTTCCTACGATTACCTCAAGAAAATAGCAAAGAGAATTTATAGTGGAAAATTTAACTTTCTACTGTTGGCTATTGTTACCAAAAAAGAATACAGAAACAGACTACAATGTAATATTTAAGGTAGCGTGTTCCACAAATTAAATGAAAACAAACTAACAAAACCAACAATTGTTTTTTTCTAGAGATATTTGACAAAGGCAACACAAAAACTTGTATATCACTACTGAAGTACGAAAATCCTCACAACTGTGCATCTAACTATGCCATAAAATAGACAAATTGTACTAAGTACTTCCACTAGTCACTAGTCCCATGTCAAGGACAGGCCAACAGAAATGCGAGCACTCAAGAATTTGCCCAAGACAAATTACTCAAATTGTATGGCAAGCCAAACAATGCTTTGGCGGAGGACGAGCGCTTTTCACTCTGCCTGCCTTTCAGCCTGGTCGCCATATGCATTGACTCCGCATAACAAGGCCAACTGCATTACTACTGACCGAGAAATTATTAAGTCTGCATACCATTGCTTGGTATCAGAAATTGAGTTCGGCGTATGTTGAATATGCTTCTTTGTACTGCCCCTTGACAAATAGCTACACTCCAAAAAAAAAAATTGTTTTGAATTTTAGTACATCGACTTACTTTGGCACAAAGGGTTAGTCACCATTTTATCAACAACGTAAATTTCTAAGATTTTTTCATGTGTTTGCGTTTCTTAATTTCAGGGTAAATTTTTCTGAAATTTAAAAATAAAATTGTAAAAAATTAAAAAAAAAATGTTTTGAAATTGTGAGTATTCAATACAAAAATCTAAGAATTTCACGGTTTTTATTATAAAAATGTAGAGCATACTTCAATTTTCAATAATATACAATACTTATTTTAAAATAGGAAATATTTTAACGAGTGTACTAATAAACTTGAAAGTTAAATTTTGGTAGTCTTTAAATGACTGCAGTTATAAGACCTATTAAACTTATATGGACTATTTCCAATGCAACATTATTATTGGTTGTAGTGGTTTTTGCTAACAAGAGCAGCATCAGTTGAATTACTTCGGCTTTTTGTTTGCTCTCCTGGTCGGCACTCAACAAAGCGGTGTACATTAATAATAATTGTTTTTTTATATTAAAACAAAGGCACATATCAATGAGGCTTTTGCATATGCCCAAATATGATTATGTTTAGCATAAAGGCAATGTTGAATTTCTGTCGTGCACATTTATGGACATGTTCAACAGTTCTCCTCAAAAAGTTTCATTGATTTGTTCAAATTAAAATTACAATATTACTTATTTGACGAGCTTGTGCATTCTGTGGAAAAATTCAATTATTATCATGGTAAAACATAGTAAAACCGTTTATAGTTAGTGAAATGTTTACATTAAATAAAAAAGAAAAATGTAATACAAAATACTACCTCAAGTACAATTTTTAAATTTACATTATGTTTCCAAAAATATTAAACTATGAGATTAAAGATTAGTTTCATTACCTTTAAATTCAATACTTTCAATGTTTTTTAATTAATTAATTATCTTATTTTAAATATAATCATATTCTTATTTCCGACAGCCCCAATTGTTGTCTAAATTGTAGAAATCTGGCTGCTGGTAATGGTTTCTTCAGAATATCAGACATAAGCATAATTTATCGCCCTTTGTATTTTATTTTATTTCGATAAAATATAGAATATCTAACAAATCTGTAATTTTAAATGTTTTCATCAAATATTCATTGAATTTAGACATTGTATTCATATTTTTGTGGCTTTTACAACATCATCCTCATATAACAGAACATAAATGTTCTTAGAAATATCTTTCTTTATCTATGTATACACAACGATCACGAACTTGTAGATTTACAAATCCAATTTCATTTAATTCATATTTGAAAACTTTGAGCCATCATTTAGTTGCTTGTTTTAGACCATAAATATCTAAACCACGAGGAACCATTATATAAATTTCCTCTTTCATATGGATGTACATGATGAATTAGCCATTTTTGTTTGAACCTGCTGTTTTATAGTAAAAACCCATTTACAATAAACTATATTTCGTGGTGAGAATCTAATTCTACTTGAATAGCTCTCCCCCACTGAACGTTGTAATTTCGATGCTTAATATATTCGTAAGTGCTGGGAATATCATCGAAGTATGTATGAGAGCTCATTAAAATTTTTTCTAATACTCCATAAGGTAATTTACCTGGTCAGAAGTACTTGTGGGATGGTTCGGATGGGGCTGAGCTGAGGCTAACGCGGGTCCCAGTGTTGCGGATAACGAGGCGGCCTCCCCCCCGAGGAGGTTAGCTGCGAAAAATACGAAATTCCTCGTAAATAAGCAGTCCCGGGACAAACAGCAGGGGCCACGATTATGTAAACCGTAAACTTGACAAAGCACCTGTGTTGCCGCCTTTATAAGCAGAGCCTCACAACAATCCCAACCTCCCCGCATCAATTACCTACTTCCATCCCATCCCCATATCTCACTCCGGGGCCGTGACTAAGGGTATCACTCGAACCGTGTCGAGAGTCAGCGCTTCGGCCGAGTGCCCGGATTAGCAACTAGCTTAGTCTCTAACGGGCTCATGCAAATGGCGACCGCCTATTCCTCTTACGTAGCCCTGGTGAGACCAGCCCACATCCCGTGCTACTCCAGCACCAAACAGGAGGAAGGGCATCGGGCACGGCAAACCCCAGCTTCGTGGAGGCACGGGATGTGGTGGTTGGACATCCCAACCATCACGCCCCGCACTGAACGCTGTGAGGCAAGGC
The DNA here is from genome assembly GCA_035043785.1 of Drosophila planitibia. NCBI lineage: Eukaryota > Metazoa > Arthropoda > Insecta > Diptera > Drosophilidae > Drosophila > Drosophila planitibia. The sequence goes on along the minus strand of JAWNMS010000061.1, from coordinate 9,293 downwards.
GGGCAGCGCCCAAAAAAGAGAGAGAAGTTCATGTCCTGGCGGAACTCTCTGAGGCTCGAAGCGTGAAGTGGTACCTACGGTACCTCCAGCACCAAGGACTCGCTCCCCAAGAGGTTCTGAGGAAGGCTAAAAGAAGAGCCGAGAGAAGCATCTGCGGGACAGGCTCCCAAGAGACTAAACAGCACCCTAACGCCACCGGTGGCCACTGTGTCCAAAGGCTAAAAGTCATGGCTCGCTATTCGGAGGTGGCAGAAGGTCCTGGACCTACGCCTGAACACATCACATGCAGCGGCCATGAAGCCCATGCACAGTCACGGAGAATTGTCTGTGTTGGAAGAGGGCCATCGTAGGCGAGAGTTATTGCATCTAGATGGGACACCGCGTAATCTCTTGTTGGTTCTGCTGAAGAACCAGAACAATATCGAGGCTGATACTTGGAAGGTGATATCTAGGAAGAATGAGGGTGGAGGCGCCCTCCTAGGTATCGGGATAGATGACCTATCCTGGAATGTGATTGTGGAGAGAGGGGCACCAGGTCTTCTTTCGATAGGGGACCCACCCCGTTAGTGGTTTGAGAAAAGAAAGTTGGAGCTATGAAGCAGCCCGCTCCAACATACATGGAGACCAACATGACTGATGCTCCCGCCACATCAGGTACTCTCGTTGTAGAACCGAGCAGTCCGTCGATTTGGCAAAAGACCTTACGAAGGAAGAGGTCATCGAAACAGAGCTGGCCCTGGTAAAACACAGTTCATTTGACGTAGCAAAAGGGAATGGATGACACTGGATGAAGTCCAACTCCAAGGAATCTCACACCATAAAGTCGTACTCCGATGGATCACACCAATAAGGGAACTGGCCTCTAGGATACCCTACCGCGCATTCCTGGAGCCCGCACACTAGCCTATTTCAAGCTGAGGTGTGTGTAATGCTGAAAGATATGCGGATTTCAATCATCATATTGTTCTGCAACTTTATTGTGCAGAAGCCAGAATCTTTTACTTTATTCCGTACTCGTTAAGTTGGAGCTCAGCGTCTTCTCACTGTTCAACAAAGTAATTCACAGTCCTAGAATTTATCACATTGGTTTCCTCCACAACAACATCTCTAGCTATTATACATTTCTTCGATTCCACATTCCACAATTTGGAACCATTTGGCTCATATCCGACTTAATGGATTTCTCATCGAATTTTCTTTTTCTTACTTTATTAAGAACACATACCGTCGAGCCAAATATATTTAGATATATTAATACAGGCTTATTATGCCACATTTCATACGGCTCTAATTGGAAGTCTGTTTATTAAATATGTGGCTGTTGAAAGGCTTGAAAGTTAGTAAATACTCGGACTTGTAAGTTATTAAGTAGGTCACCCAGTAATGGGTATATTGATCGATAAACACTCATAGTAATTCTTATTGTCACAAACATCCGAATGGACTTTTAATATAGTCTTTGATTTTGAATTTAAGGTTGGCAAAAATTTTCTCAACTGAACCCTCCACGAGGGTGCCGACTTAAAATAGCATCACAGTGGGCCGCAAAGTACTGATACTAGATCTGTTCCCTGAACTTCGGACTGGATAAGGGGGCAAATCATAGTTCGAGGTGGGTCTGGATTAAGGTGAAATGCGACTCGTGCCGATAGTCAGCCTGACTGGAGGCCCGTAAATTGCCCAGTCGCTTTTGGATACTTGGCGACCTCCGATATTAATAAGCCTCACCTGCAAAGTGCGGATCTCTGTGCAAGCGGGCCTCTTTTCAAATCTATTCTTAGGCAATAGAAGATCAAGGAATCTGTTTGCCTGGCAAGTGGCGCTGGTGTAGATGGTGGGGACCCTAGACCGTGGAGGTGAAGCCGAGCACTTGTGCAGCTCATCTTCCGGAAGGGGCGATTTGCCAACCACCAGTGCGCTGGTGCTCATATGCTGAGCGGAGTATACTAAAGAGACAGAACGCCAGCGCAGCGGCAAATCAACTATCCGAATGGCTGAACAAAGTGGAATGGGCCAAGAGCGTGCAGCCTAACTTCTGCGAAGTACCACCCAATGGAAGGAGCAAGGCCATCCAAAGAAGGCAGCGCTCACAGGAGGTGCCCGGACCTATGGCCAAGAGAGCGAAGGCACTACCGGGCAGATCTTTCGCCCAAATTGCTAAGGAGAGGATCCTGAAAAGGGTCCTCGACAAAGGCAATAAGGACGGAAGGATGGATGGCATCAGAGGAACGCCAAAGTCATTGCCTCTGACGATGTATGCTCCGTGGAGCTATATAAGGCGGCCATAGCAAGCGTTGGCGAGGTTTACCCGCGAACTAAGCTGGTCGAAGTTGACTGAAGCAGAGTGCAAAGTAGACCTCAGGCTCCTGGCTAGTGGCGGAGTCGATATTGTAATAGTCCAAGAGCCTTGGATTTTCGGAGGCAAGGTTTGTGGACTTAGAAGCAAAGACTATAAGCTCATTAGAGCTCATTTGCGAAAAAAACATCCTAGTATTTTTCTGCTCCATTATTTTAGCAGCGACGACAACACAGCAGTAAGCCTGGAGCTAAAGCCAGGCTACTCTTGGCTTACATGGCCCTTGACAGTTTTGGACCACCACCAGACGAAAGCATTAATTCTCGAATTTGAGGAGTTAGTCACTTTTAACTTTCATCCTTAATACTAATCTTTTGATCTGCAATAAGGGAAACTATCCCACTTGTATTATTAAGAACCGTAAAGAAGTCATAGACCTGACCCTTTTTTCATTTTTCATTAGCGATCAGTTAAAAGGGTGGAGAGTCTTGAATGAAAGCGTATGCATTCTTCCGTGCGCCGACTGCTATTTAAACAAGGAATTGTATATGTCAAGACAATGATACCCTGTTTTAGATTTGTACCATTGATTTTGAGGACTGTGGTTGCAAAATTGGTCAACAGTTAAACCACCCCACTTTACGAAAAGTTACACATCAGGCACACAAAAAGACAAGGATAAAGTGGTACTGCTATCTTTGCACACAATCAAGGGTCTGCGTGATCCGGTGGCAATATAGCTGCTTTTTCGCGCACGTTCTGTAGGGTATGCGTAACTGTTCGCACCCATGCACGCATGCTCATAAAAGGCTGCATTTTAATTTACCCGCGATGTTGTCGCTGCGAAGTCAAGTGAAATAATGACCTGCGTTCGCTGCTCGACCCGAAGATCCCAGCAAAAATTTTGACGCGTCGCCGTTTGGTCACAATTGCGCCCAGAGACTCAGAAAAAACGTGTTGCACTTTTTTGTCGGGTTGACGCCTCTATGGTATTGTTTGCTTGGTGACTATACTCACAAGCGTTATCAGATACCGATTGACCATTTTTAGTAACCTTTACCTACTGAATTAATTTGTTTCGCTCTCGCACTTTATACAGGAATTTCCAAGTTGACATAATCAACAAACAAAACGATATCGTTGATAATATGATCAAAAGCTTCTGAATCTTAAATAAACAAACCCTCATATTTTTTGTTTTCTGAAAATTGTAACGAACCTATTTACTTGGTCGTGTTTTAGCTAAGCTAGAACTCAGTCGAGCTGCGGGTTCGAGCAACAAATTTACATTGCGTTTGCAATAATTAATACCACTGTGTATATATATTAAACTTGCTTTATTTGATCGCACTTATTTGAAATCACACTTTCAATGTTTGTTTTCTGATCGCTTAATTTCTACTCGTTCCGTGGCGTCTCGCCACACCTCGGTGTTCGTGATCGGTTTGATTCGAGCGTCTGCGCGCCAGAATCTGCCCCAGGCCCTCCGCCCGCCAGCTACACAAGCCCAGGATCTCAGTCCACCCGCCAGAGATTCCGTACAGCACTCCTGATGCTCACCAGGACTAGCGGTTTCCTTGCTCCCCAAGGATTGCCCATAGTACTCTTGTGAGTCAGGATTCGCGTGTCACTCTCTCTGGCTAATCACAGACCAAGCATCGCTTGGTTCCCTTGCCGGATATCGCCTGTTGCCACAATTCAAGGGTGGCAAGGATATACGTTTCGCACCTAATTTCAGGGCCCCGATGTCCTGTGATCCTTGTGTTCAGTTGAGTCCTTCGATACACAGTGTCCTTGCACTCGCCCTTTGTGTCTCGTAATTGTGGCCGACTCACTTTCACTTCTGCACAGATCGATTCTCACTCGCTTATAGGTTCGCGCAGACTCTCGTATATTTGCACCGCTTCGCGTGTTTGTTTGCACAGCCCCCGGCCTTGTGCTGCGGCGCTCCTTTTATAGGCCTTGGCTGGCCACCTTTTGCCGGGACTGTACCACGGTGGCGTGATCTTCTGGTAATTTTCCATTGCCCTTTTTCTGGCGCCAGCCATTGTCTGCCGTCAGTGTGAGTATGGACGACAGTATTGCTCCCGCAATACTGCTCACACACTAACGGCACATGTCCTGATGGTTAGAAAGAGAAAGGGCGAAAGAGAGCGAATTCGCCGCAACTGTATCAGTGCCGGATTTCGGCCTGACAGACAGTTATTGTGAGGGGCGCATATAACATTGACTACATTCTGATGGGCATTTCGCATGCACATCCATGAGCATACACATACATAATATTTATGATCATAAACATACATATATATGCATACTCACACATGCATGGTTATATGGCTCCTCACACTCCCCTCTTTCTTCGGCAGCGGGAAGCTTCCACTTTCCTACCTACAGATATGAAAATATAATTAGTAGGAATATCTGGGGTTTCTGTTTAAGATTTGTGTTTGTTTTTTTATTTGTTTTTTTTTTATTTTTATTTATTTTCTTTATTTTTTTTGTTTTCCCTATTCCCGGCGGAAGACCCGTGTGCATCGCGTCGACGTCTTCACCCGATATCGACTTGGTCCTGGCATGGCATCGGTCATCTCCATGATGCCAGGTGGCCAAGCCGACGGTGGTAGCTCCTGCCACCCAGTCTCTCCTTCCGGGTTTGAGTGTTATCGCTGGAATGTTGGCCTGGGAGGTCTCGTGCTCGCCTCTGGGCATGATGCCTTGCGCAGAAATGGGGGCCGTTTCCACTCCGGCGGCGGGGGTGGTGGTGATTCCACGGCGGCCGTTGTTGGGCTCAGGTCCGGCCGTGAGGGTGGCTGCTCCTCCTCCAGCTGCCAAGCGGGTGGCAACAGCCTTCGTCGTCGGGGTTCACGACTGGCTCCGGCGTTCGTCGTCTCTCGTCCATTTCCCCCTCGTCCTCAGATGACACGACGATTGCTGCGTCCTCGCCCAGCGTCCCCGGGTCTCCGGCCTCCCCTTCTGAGGCCTCGGCCATGGCCTCGTCGGGTTCAGCCGGACCGGCCGCCTCCCATGATTCGGCGCGGGGGCGTAGCTCGGTGATATCATTTTCCGGCGTCGGGCATTTCCGGGTGCTGCCACCGAAGCCACTCTGGATTGACATCGTTCAGGTCGCTGGGGTAGCGTCGGCGTCGTGGCAGCACCTCCTTGGCGGCTTCCGGAACTGCGTCCATTTCTACGTCCCTTTTGATGCTGGGCTCGTGTAGCGGTGATGCTAGCAGCTCAAGTTCGGCGTTCTCCCGGTTGTACTGTTCCTGCGTGATGCGGCGCAGGGCTCGACGCCTCGCGATGCGCACCACGCGTCCTGCTCTTCCTTGTGGGGCCGCGGCCGACGACCAGTAGCCGCGCGTGCACCCGGACCGGCTCTCTCGTCGCACGGAACCCCAGCTCCGCTGGGCCGGCCATGGAGATTTGGGTCCGAGGCTCAGTGGCGGCCTGATGCCCTGATAACCCGCTGGCGCTCACACTTGCTGTATGCTGTTTATTCATGTTGGTTGGTCCACGTAATTTTTCAAAGAAACCGAGCGCGTGGCTGCTTCCGCCTTTTATACCCTTTTGGGGTGTGTGTGGGTGTGTTCGATCGCGATGCCCAAATTCTCACTCTCAAAGCTCTAATACACATTCTCACAATTTTAATGCACACGCCTAAGCACTAGTATCGGAGATGAGCTTACGTTGTACTTCGGGCGTACGCCTGCGCACCCGCAAAAGTGTTGTAATTGCTCTCTTTTGCCCTTCGGGTACACGTCTCCAAGCACGAACGTTTTATCTTCCCTCTGCGTTTGCACTCTCCATTTAATTATGTGCATCTCTTTGTACCTGCATACATTGTTATATAGCTCTCATCGTTTGCATGCTCACCCGTCTGCACTGATATCGGTGAGTAACTTAATGTTTGGGAGTTTCAGGCTCACCCGTATCCTTCTGGTCGCTGTGCGGCTTCAGGTCGCTCACGTGTGCTGTCCTTATCCGCTTGTCCGTTATGCCCTTTATTTTGCATATTACGGGTGATGTAAAGTCCACAATCTGATATGGACCCCCGTATCTCGGTGCCAGCTTCGCTGCGAATCCTTCTGCTGCATTTGACAGGTGGTGTAATTTCACCCACACTTTTTCTCCGATATTGGGTCTCCATGGTCTACGACGCAGGTTGTAGTGCCTTGCTTGGTCCTGTGCTGCCTTTTCTAAACTCCGCCGGACAATTTCGAATACTTCTTTTAATTTCTTCTCATTGTCGGACGGTGTTTGAGCTGCTTGGCCTGTTCCGACTGTCACCTCGTCGAACAGTGCCTTTGGGAGCCTAGGCTCTCGGCCTTGTGTTATGAACGCCGCGCTGTACCCGGTGGAGCTTAAGACGCTGGTGTTAACTGCTAGTGTCACCTCGGGCAGAGCTTCATCCCAGCGTCTTTGGTTGTCCTTTGAGAATTGTGCAATCACTGTTTTCACCGTGCGGTTCGCACGTTCAGTGGGGTTTTCTTGTGGAGTGTAGGGCGCTGTGAATTGATGCTTGACACCCATCTCCTCAAGGAATTTTTTAAATGCCCTACTTGTAAATTGTATTCCATTGTCCGTTATTAATATTTTGGGTACTCCAAACCGTGCCAAAATCCATTCTCTAACGGCCTTTTGTAGCGTTGCTGTAGTGGCGCTTCGGAGTGGTACCATTTCCGTCCATTTTGGAGAAGCGGTCTATAAAGACCAACAACATCGTGGTTCCGTGGGTAGATCTCGGTAGTGGTCCCACGAAGTCAGCACAAACTGTGCTCCAGGGTTCTTTCGCTATCTGGGTCAGCATTTGTCCTGCCGCTGCCATTTGACTTGGCTTATACTGCTGACATATTTCGCATTCTTGGACATATGCGCGTACGTCTCTGTATAAGCCTGGCCAATAGTAGCGTGCTGCTATTCGGGCTATTGTTTTCCTGCTACCCATATGACCGACGGTGGCGGTGCTGTGATTTTCGCTAGGGACTTGCCTTCTTTTTCCACTCCCAGGTACTGCCGTAATTCCTTGACGTTTCCCGGGGGTTTCAATTCGGCGATAGCAGCTACTTTCTCCGAATCCGTGCGTATTCCTTCTTCGGTCACCTGATGGCCAAGGTATTTAAGCTCCATTTTGAAGAAGTCGCACTTGTCCACGTTGATCCTTAGATTCGCTGCTCTCAACCGTCGGAACACTTCACTCAAGTTGTCCATGTGTTCCTCGCGTGTTTTCCCGATTACAATAATGTCTTCCAAATATGCAAACGCATGCGGCATCATTTCGGGTCCAATCACGCGATCGAGGGCCCTCTGAAACGTGGATGGCGCCGAATGGAGTCCGAATGGCATTACTTTCCATTGGAACAGTCCTTTACCTGGAACTGAGAATGCCGTCATCGCTCGACTCTCCTTTTCCATCGGGATCTGCCAGTATCCATCTTTCAAGTCCAAGCTCGTTATAAATGTTGCCTCTCTCAGCTGGTCCAGGATGTGGTGGACTCGCGGCAGCGGATATGCAACTTTTATTGATTTGCTGTTTAGTTGCCGAAAGTCCACACAGAGGCGCCATTTTCCCGTTTTCTTTTTCACCATTACGATTGGTGCGCTGTGCGGGCTTCTTGAGGGCTCGATGCATCCTTTGGCCAACAGTTCGTCCACCTGTTTGTTTATCTCGGCTTGCATTTTGGGATTTTTAGGGAAGTACCACTGTTTAATTGGCCGATCGTCGCTCATGACAATACGATGCTCAGTTATAGGCGATGTTCCTTTTATATCCCCAAATGCCGCCAATACTCCTCGCAAAAATTGATCAATCTCTGAATCAGGGTGTATTGGTGTTTCGACTGTTGTTGCTACCGACAACCTCTCCTCTTGATGGCTTATCTCGTATTTTGGAATCCTTACTAGTAGCCCAGCGCATTCCAAAACTGTACCCATGCCCGACAAGAAATCCCATCCGAGGACTAAGTCGTCGATGATTCCTGGGAGTATCAGTAGGGCAATATCCATGTTCGTCAGCCCTAGTCTGATATTCACCTCCACCAATTCTGTCCGTTTCTGATACGACTGGTTGTGTGTGTCCGTTATTACCATAATTTGTGGTCGATTATGCCTCTAGGCGGATTCTCTGTGGCTGTAATGTGGAGCTTCTTGACGCGTTTGTGGCGGCTCCATGCGGCGTCGTGGTGATTCCATGGGTCTCGGTTGTTCCATGCGGTTGTGTCGTCTCAGCTTCTCCCTGTCCGCTTCGAGCTCCTCAAACGCTACGGCCAAATGCATCAATTCTGCCAGATTGTTGAATTGGTATGGCCTGGCGTAAGCTCGTAGATCTGGGAGGCTGTTGTATATTTTACTCAGCTCTCTTTCCGCCGAATACTGCAGTGGCCGCATGAGCGTCTACATCTCCACTATATACACTTTAAACGGTTCGTGCATGGCCTGCCGTCTTCCGGTAACTTCGTCCTTCAAGTTTTCAAGTAGTCTCTTGGAAGGAAATACTCCTGAAAACTGTGGACGAATGCTACCCATCTCGTCCAATGCTGGTTGTTGGCTATGTACCACTTAAGAGCCATTCCCTGAAGTAATTCGGGCATGGCCCTGGGAATTAAATTCAGGTTCAATCCATACGTATCTGCTGACCATTCGACTTGTTCCAGGAATTCCAAACGCTTGGTGGTGCCGTCGAAACGAAAATTCAATTCGCGGACTTGTTTCGCTACTCTGGGGTATTCCTGGGACATAGTCGGTGCCGTTTGTTCGTTTATGGACACTCTTCTTTGTGGCTGTGGTGTGGACGCTACCCCCCAAAGAGTATGATTGGCGTCTCGAGACCGCGCTGCTGCGCTTGTTGCCGGGATGCTCAGTTGGGCGAAATTTATATTCGTCGACTCTCTCGCATCCGCAACATTTTCGGTTTCTCTAGCCGGCGATTGTCTGCCATGAATCGCCGCTAGTTCGTCCAATCTTGTGCTATATGGCAATTTGTTTTCGTGAGTACTCA